>JAMKCH010015624.1:0-23883 GCA_023653785.1 Ophioderma brevispina
ATATACGACATCCTGGAAAGCTATTACCACAGACTTTATTACAAACTCGCGGAGCTAACAGTGTAATGAGTGGCCCGGCAAATAGACAACACAAGGTACTGGAAAGCGAAGTGGCCCCGCAGACTTAATTACAACTTGCGGTACTAGACAGTGTAATTAGTGACGCAGGCACATATACCACCATAACCTACTAGAACGCGAGTGGCCAGACAGACTTACAGCTTGATACTAAAGAGCGGTAGCCAGATAGACATAGAAATTGAGGTAAAGACCGTGTAATGATTTGCCAGGCAAATAGACAACATTAAGCCTGTGAAAGTTTTTTTACTACTTAGTTCTCCAGGTAGACCAGGATGGTATTTATTAATCTTTCCTGGAAGAGGGCCAGCGGCACACAAGTGTTGAAAAAAACCCTAAGTATGTGACGGCGCTCTAACCACTGAGCCACAAGACTGGGTACTTTGACCTAGTGTTTTCAACAACCTGTTACAATAACCACTGGAATTTTTGGGTTAAACATCTTGAACATTCTCACATGCATGACAGTGGTTAACTGTTATCATTGCGAGAATATTTTCAATGTCGGTATTTAAGATTATCTCAATGAACTGTCGTGTGTTAGCTGATGTGAAGAAATATTTGATGTTCTTAATTATTCTGAAGGAAAAAAATTGTATGAATTTATGTTTGCAGACACACATGTTTATCAATAATTAAAACGTCATTGGAGAGACTGGACGGTACGGTTTTATACGTTTTCTGAATTCTCAGCAAGAGGAGTCTATGATTTTTTCAATGCCATATATGATTATCATATTCATGATGTTAAGATTGATAAAAAATGTATTATTCGCCTATTGATGTAATTTTTTCAGAGAAAGATTTACCCTATGTTTCAGTTTCTGGTCCAAATAATTACCCCCCCAATTTCCTTCTTAGATATTAAAAAAATTATTCAAACATTTAAAAAACAAATTATATCTTATGCGGTGATTGGAATTTTAGTTATCAATCCAAGTTTAGATACACACAATTATAAACATATATAATCCAAAGGCAAGAAAGTGGATTAGATTTGATGGAGGATTGGATCTGTTGACCCGTGGAGAAGTAATATGAAAATAAGAAGCTTTTTAACATGCGTTCAGAACACTCCACTGAAGCAAGCGTTAGATTTTTTTCTTATTTAGATGAATTGCCAATTTTGGTTATTAATCCTGAAATCTCGCTGGTTATAGACTGATCATTCCTTAATTTCTATTAAGTTTTACGTTAATGATATTAGAAGAGGTCGAAGTTTACTGAATTTAATAATTCATTATTGTCTCAGTTAATTTATGTTCATCTAATTATGAATACATTAAAATGTGATTATTCAATAGATTGCAACACCTCATAATCTAGAAAATATTGACCAATTCAACCCTTCTGATCTGAATTTCAGATTCTGATCAATTTTTTTGAGACACTTTTTGTGTTTTTTTCAACACTTGTGTGCGAGTTCTGATAGTACCCAAAAAGTAAACATATTTTTCGCAAATCTGTGAATTTTTTAAAGAGCTGATTTTCACCTGATTTTGGTAGGTAAAGTTGCAACATTTACCAACAAAGGTGAGTATCGTATGGGGTGGGGAAATTGTTTTCGGGGTCCAAAGGTCAATAAACAGGGTGCAAATTTTGAAATTGATCCAATCATGTTGAAACGTATACCAAGACCAAGTTAATAGTTTAATCATAAGGATCCAAAAAAGGTATAGTTTGTACTATCTGCGGCTGTGAAAGTTTTGGAGTTATACACTGTTAAAAAAAATCCAAAATTAAAAAAAACTCAATATTAAAAAGGGTAATTTCAGTTTGGTACAGGGGGTCAAATTTTAAAATTAATCGATTTGGATAAGAAAATGGGTGAAAATTATTGATGGAGCTCATAGGGGATGAAAATCAAGGAATAGCTTTGACTGTATTTAAAGGCTGATTCAGATCCCAATTTGTGAGGGGGAACCAAAGGTCAACGGCCATTGCATTCAAGGGGGCTTGACTTTGTTTCCCCCTACTTCCCCCCGGTAAGTATAGTAAGCATTTAAGACACTCAAAATACTTCCTTATTTTATCCTATGAGCTACAGCTATAATTTGCACCGGTTTTTATCCAAATCATGAGTAATTTTTAAAAACACCCTACGTCACTTTCCACTTCTTTTGGTTTTGCCTTGTGTTTATATTCAAACACTTAAAATGCATGTACTTAACTTCTTTGTTAACAATCAGTTTATCCCTTAATTAGCAACATTTTTGTCTCTTACTGTTAGATATTGAATGGTTTATATCCTTGTTGTTGAAAATAGGTCAAAATAAGTTAGCGTTTGCGACAAACACCAAAAACGCTGCTACTAACAGTTAAACAAGCACTATTTTCAAACGTTGGTTAAATTGTTGAATACCAGCCCATACAAATGTACCGTTGTAAAATTTAGAGGGTGGTCTTTTTCTTAATGTGATGTACAAAATGACTTACTTTGTGAGATATCATATTAAAAAAAAAAACTCGTTTCTATTGTACCAGTTTTTGGATACCGGCTGTATAATGTTGTTTGGCCAGGCAAACTTACAGCTTATGACCTAGAGCTCGAGGTCTTCAGTAGACATACAACTTAGGTAACTAGCCAGTTTAATACCACCCAGGCAATCACAACGTATTAAAGAGAACTGGCACATTTGAAAAATAGTGCGCCCTCAAGATTTTTCAAAATCGATATTTTTGCATTGTTGTAAAAAGGCTTTTAGTAACACAAAGCCTCACCCTAATGGAGTTAAGACCAAAATCAGCTTCCTTATGGCATGTATGGGTAAACAGAACGTTTTTAAATTAAGCGTCGCCGGCGACGTTAAATGTCAAGCAGACATCGAAAATGGCGTTTAACACAAGAACACGGCACGCCGTCATGCATTTTGCCCACCCAGCACACTGTTTAAACTCGGTCTAGAACCTTTGTTGGTTTTTAATATCATTCAAGTGCGAGTAAACTAAGTCAAAAATATCATGTAATATACCATTTGTTGATTAAATTATGGACACTTCAAAGTTGGCCTACAAATTACTGAATGTCTTTCGTTTCATAGCAATGTCCCTATCTGTTTTTGGGGATGTTATTTTATTGTAAAATATATATCATGTTCTTTCAGGCCTAGACTTACACTATCACTTGAGAGCAAATTGAGGAAAAATTTTCATATTGTGAAATGTGCCAGTGGCCGCTTTTAAGTCTGGAAAGCAGTAGCCCAGGCAGACCTTACAGAGTTGGGTTTACTAGCGAACGAGTATTCAGGCATGGCACACATTGAAGGTAATATAGCGTGTTGTATAGGTTACGACCACTATTCTCTTCTTTAGATAAGCGAAACAAATCAGTTTAAGGCAGTCTCCTCTGTAGTGGATGTCAGATGTGAAGAAACTTAATAGCGCTCCTATGAAGACTTTCGATCAAAAACCTAACATGTGTTTAAAGATACCACTCCACAGGGAGCTAGCATATTTTAAATCACTCATGAGAAGAGATGAGTAGAGAGTTTTGCTTCACCAAGTTGCAAATTGGTGACAATGTCAAAGTTTCAACTTGGACAAATTTTAAACAGTTTAAACTTTTGGAGCTAACAATATTGAAATAACGCCAAGAATGAATAATCCAAAAGATTTAGAACATTTTTAACTGATTGGCGTTCATATAAACGTACATTTCTTTTCCATTAAAAAATAATCTTAACATCGATTATCGCAATTAATGTGGTTTACTGTACCACTGAAATAAAAGCAATTTTCCGACTTCTTAGTTATGTTACATATTGCCTCCAATGAAAGCAATACCCGCCCCCCCACCTATTTGTGGCGATAACCGGACGTGGATAACACAACAAATAAAACTAGTGCGTTTGGGGGATGACCTGAATTTGTAATGTCGGTGTCTCACACGATGAAATATATATATATGGATTTAACGGTACTTTAGGATTGTTTATAATTGAAAAAAGCACATAATATCAGTGATTTTCGCAAAACGTTTCGAACCAGCTATCAAAAAATATACAAAAAATGTTGGAGTTAAAAAAGGTCACACCCTTTATGTTGAGGAAATCGTAGTCAAAGTTGAGTAAACGTACATAAAGTTGAGTATTTTACTCAAACAATGACCTCATGTTTACTCAACTTTGACTAAGATTTTACCACTAGTACGAGTGCGTCCCTTTTACTCAACATTGAGAAAAAATATTTTACAGTATATAATTGCTATATTTTGCGAATTGGAGATCGGCGTGCTACCCCACTTTCTACATCAAAGTAGAGCGAATAATAGGCCATAAATTATATTGCAACTACCTGTGGTCCTAATGTTATCAGCAGATTTGAGATTTGATGGTTTTTGGTTCGTTCCTATTGTTCGACGGCCAACTAATATTGCGTAAAATGACAAAGTAATTAATCATCAAACAAAATAACAAAAAAACAACCAAAAAGCATTAAAAATATTATATATTACATTGCGTGTAACCCCACGGACAATCAAATCATCTGACCCTCATGATTCGAATGCTTAAGCGTATATCACTCTTAAAGAGACATTGGCCAGAAATATAATTCCTTCAAGGTGAATCTCAAATGATTAACTAAACAGTAAGAACAAAAGACATACACACGAAAATGCTGTAACAAAGGGAGTCAACTCTTTGTGTGCTGTGTATTTTGTTGTGGTTGAACATGGTTTTTGTATTTGTAATTAAACCACTCTGGGTGTTTTTATACAGAATACGTAGATTCAATGTTTAAACAACAACAAAAATGCACCATTTTATATATTGTTGAAAAAGAGCCAGTGTCTCTTTTTAAAGGTCCCGGGAAATGAGGTGATAACCTACTCCAAACTGTGTGGGGACCATTCCATTGGCAATAAAAAGACTTCCACTCTCTCTCCTACCTGCATTCTAAACACCCACCCCTTCTCTCCATTATATTCGCTCTCACCCACTCCCCCTCTCCCTCCCCATCACCCCTCACCTCATTACTCTTCCGTTCCATTGCGCTTTCCCCCCTGCTCCTCTGTGTTATCCACTCTTCATCGGCGGCCAGAAAAACGAATACACTACCAGTGACATCATTTGTGAAACGATTGATTAGCAGTCAGTACCACGAATAAATTCACAACAGTCACCTGGAATTTTATTACTCTCTGATAAGATCAATGGGACCACAAATTATGTCATCCACAACCCAAATATTGAATGCTTTTGGTCCCTCCGTGTAGACTTTTGGACAAACCACACGATTCTATTTGTATTTCCTGGGACCCTTTATTAGTGTAGCTCTAAAGCATTCAAATACAGATACTATCTGTCAGTGGGAGGCCTACTAAACGTACCAATCGTAAATATATGTCAGGTGTTTCCTGTATCATGCTTCAATTGATCCGTTATTACTGTTCATTTTGCGCATGTGAATTATCGAGAAAAAGTCGAACAATAGGTTGCATTTTCTGTTACAAAAAACCAAACACAATAACAAAAAG
Source organism: Ophioderma brevispina (assembly GCA_023653785.1). Taxonomy (NCBI): domain Eukaryota; kingdom Metazoa; phylum Echinodermata; class Ophiuroidea; order Amphilepidida; family Ophiodermatidae; genus Ophioderma; species Ophioderma brevispina. Next base: position 5,555 of record JAMKCH010015624.1, read on the forward strand.
ACACTTAAATCTGACATGTGTTTTCTTTAGAAAAGGTATTTGTAGCTTGTTTACCATCTTTTTTCCCGATGGTTGGCTAAGCAACAGTGGTGCTTTTACTCTTTTGATTGGTTGGCTTAGCAAAGTTAGCAACGCGTTTCTTTTCCTTTATGATTTGTTCTCTAATGCCAAACGCGTTGCTTCATAGAAAGTGAAAGCAGCGCGTTGTTAAGTACTGTGGGTACGCAACGCGTTGCTTCTGACATTTCTGATGGCTGGCCTTGAGCAACGAGTTGCTTTCGGTTCGAAAGCAACGCGTTGTGAGCAAAACGTTATGACCTTTTTAGCTTTGCCAATACGCGTCTGCAAAATATAGTGAAGTACAGTTGGGTGTTAGTCTTCTGGTAGCTCCGCGTGCTTACTTCCCTACGCCATCTTAAATGCCTGAGCGTCTGACAGGAAGCAGTAGGGACCATTTTGTAAAAGTCTACGGCCGGGATTTGAACCCGCGACTTCCAGCCTATGAGGCGAACACTAACACTAGGCCAACACGTCAGTGCCCAAAACGTCGGTACAGTAATTCGGTAAGAAAACTGTATATTGAAACACCAATCATTAAAACTGTTCTGAAGTCTTTTGGGATTATTATATTTTGGATTATTTCAATATCAGTTGAGGTCAATTTATAAAACTGTTAAATTTGGCAAAATTGGAAGCTTGCAACTTGGGTATGACTAAACTCTCTACTCAGCCCGTGTCAGGAATATGGCGGCTCCATTGGAGTAATACAATATTCAGTTTATCAAAAAGTTTTCAGAGGAGAGCTGACATAGACTACAGAGGCAGACTCATTAACTGGATTGTTGCCACCTTATCTATAGAAGAGAAATAAGGTGCGTAGTCTACCTATTACACTGTCTACGACCTCAAGTCTCGCCTGAAACTCGCTCTCTCGTTGACAAGCTTAAAGTCTGCCTGGCATTCGCGTTCCAGTACAGTAGGTTGTATATATGTCCAGCAAATAATTATGACAATGTAACAATTATTTCAAATCAAGTTTGTTATCTCTAGCGAGAACAACGCAAAAAATCCGATTTTTGACCGATAGCAACATTTCTGTTTTTTTTAAATATTTTAAGCGTAGCTAACTACACATTAAAAAAAATGAAACGATAACAGTGTCCTGTTCTAAGTTAAAGGAAAATACAAAATAGCCAACTGTCACAATCTGTACACTGGACCAGAGGTCGAGGAGACCTCCCTGGTTAGCAATGTTTATGTAGATCGTGGGGCTGCAACAGAACAAGTGATACCAACACAACAGGAGGAAAACAATCAACATGCAAAGTCATTCAATAGGCCAATTGCAGAAAGGGTCAAATAAATATAATTTTGATTAATTGAATAACGTGCACCAAAATGTTATTCCGCATAATTGTCCGGGCAAATTGTCAATAGCTGTAGTCTCAGAGCTAGGCGATTTGGATTCGTGATTTGCAAAGAAAACCATTAGTAGAGGCGTTAATAATGACACATGTACTATAACACCTTGAAAAAATTCTAAGAAAGGATTTTGTAATATTCTGGTAGGCCTTATATATGAATAATACCACAGATTTTTTTGTATCCCTCTCTAGTTGCTGCGTTGGTCAGATATCACGGTCAAAGGTCAACGACCCTTGATACGGGCTATGATGGGTTATAACTGCGTATCCAATTGCCTATAAAAGCAAAAAGATGGTGTCTATACCCATGTTTCTGGGCCGGATCAATAAACACAATAAAAAACAGTATTGCAGGCTTACAAATGAAGTCACCATTATCTTTCAACATAGAAAGCCCTTTTAATCAAAATTTTTCCACGTGTTCTCAACATAAAATTAGCCAATCGTCAGTTGTACAAGTATCAATTAAACCAAAACATTACCATAATCTATAATGAAAACGCCAAAAACTATGGTAACAATTTGTCCGGCCTTAAGTTACTGCGTTGGTAAGATATTCAAGGTCAAAGGTCCATGACCTTTATAAGGCATGTGATGGGTCATAACTGCCTCAGCCAATTGGCCTAGAAGCAAAGAGGTGATGTCTTATACCCATGCTTTGCGGAGTCAAGAAAACAATTAAACATATTACAAACGCAGTCTCATTGCTTTCAGCATACAAAGCACTTTTAATCCGAAATTTTTACAAAGTTTTTTCTCAACGCAAATTAGGCAATTCGTCAGTCTGTACAAATATTAAACAACAATATGTGACATTAATAATATAATAATGAAAAGCTACCATACTATTGTTCAAATCGTGCATACTGTTCTGGCAGATCTCGTACTGATGAGTCCTATGTGATTTAAACTGATGGCAGACCTTTCATAAATATTTCATTGGGTACTATTAAAAGACCCATTACCACTGATAAATGAAACTCCGAAAAAGTCGGGACATGGCACACGCACCAAATATCACGACCACATCAAGCGGCGCGTTGTTCGCCCTTGCCAAATATTTTCTCTTAAAAAAACAAAACAAAAACAAAACAAACAAAAAACTTCCAACGACCTTCTTGCGGGGAAAATAACAAATGGCGTGAGCGCCATAAGGTCGTGGAAGGTAAGTATCATACTCAAGTGTATCGCCTCTCACTCCTGAGAGGGAAATACACTGTACTAGGGCTAGCTTCCTTCCACAGGCCGTGCCTTTTGCAATGAATTCCACTGCATGGCTTAATCGGTGGCGGATGATGGTCGCAGAAGGTAGCCACGCCAACCGCAACCCTGTCAAAGACCCCACCCATAGGTCGCCTAATGCTCCTGTCAAGATGCTAGGGTGATCAGCCAAGAGGGAAGGACGGGCGACACCCTATCCACTTGACTAACACATGCATCAAATAGATTGTGGAAGGTGGAAGTTAGAAACTCCAAACCGACATTGTCCAAAATGTGTGGGATGAAGGCCTCTTTATAGATGCCCAGGAGAGAAGCGTGAGCTCGACATCATATGCCCTACCCCAAATCAGAACAGTCACCCAATCATGGTGTTTTTGTGTGCATTTAGATGACTGAGAAATCCAGTGGCTCAATGTGTCCCTTGCTGCAGGTTTCTCTGAGCTGTCTACAACTATGGTGAGACGTGGTCAAAACCACCGGTTTCGGGTGGGGGTAAAAGAAAGAGTCTGATTCTTGGCGAAAAAGCCTGCATGTGGAGAATAGAGACTCCTTGCGCTCAAGCGGGATGGTCCGCCGTAAACAAGGCATGTATATCCGAACGCCCTATGGCCAACACGCCACAGCACTAGGGAAGTACCACAAGGATAAGCTTGCGGTTGGGTTTAAACTGTTCCGACCCAAGATTGCAAGACCAATGGCAAATCCCACTCCTTTTTTTTTTTTTTTGGAAACAGGCTACGAACCGGGGACGATCCGTGAAACATACCCTTCACCAGATGGACAAGAGGGGACTGAAAGAAACTGTCATGCCATCACCGAGCCCTTTACGGGTCCTGGCCAGTGGTGTTCGGTAAAAAAGAACCTCGGACAGTCAGGACACTAAGGTAACCCACTCCTGAAAGACTTCCTTGAGGAAATTCCCAACCTGGTCTACGGTTCTCAGGAATTGCAATGATAGAATCTCTATCGGCACACCTTGCATGGTATTCCTATAATGCTCTAGTGGATTTGCCTGAAAAGTGAGCAAGGCAGCCTGTTCAGAAAGTCCCACCTCAGTTTTACAGTCTGCAGAATGCCACCAGAAGGTTCGGAGCACGGGTGGTGCACTCTGGGACGAACGCGTCGGCTGGATGACATCTTACCAGGTCCCCTCCCTTTGAAAGCCGGATCTGTTCCTTTAACAAGCAAGATTAAGGACTGCAGGCAAAACAAAAAAAAAAAATCCACAGATGCCGTGGCATAATGGGCTACCAGCAGGAACAGGCAGTCTCGAGACAGACCCACTCGAGGACTTTTGGGATAATGGCAACCTGGAGAAGCTATGAGCAAGCATAGGCTATCAATCCTGAACGGTCCGCTGCCATGGCGTCCCGTTTGACTGCCCGGGGATCCAGGTTCCAAGAGTAGGCCCCTAATATGCCACAATCTGACGATTCATGACTGAGGCGAACAGATCCACGTGTGGACCGTCCACCATCTAGAAGATTGTGCGGCAAACTGCAAAGTAGAGCTGCCACTCCACCGACGGCCCTCTGACTTTTGGCTGTGTCTGGGATTAGGGACCCTCCTGGGAGACTGTCCCCAAAACCATTGTCCACTCCCGAAACACGGGAGGCGATCAGCCCGATGTCTCAATCTCGGAACCACCCGAATAGCCGAAGAATCTCCCTGCATAGGCTATGATTGATTACACCCCCTTCCTTGTTTATATGTCACCGTCTTCATATTGTCGCAGCGGACAACAGTTACCTTCCCCCTGACCACGGGGAGTCAGTGCCGCAATGCCAGAAAGACGGCGAACAACTCGAGGACGTTTATGTGGTGATGAGCCACGGAGGCTGGTCAGCGGCCTGCCCCGAAGAGGTGAGAGTCAGAGTGTTTAAACGCATCCATTGTCAGGGTGTTTGATAGGTCACAGGTAGGCTGAATTGAACTCCTTGCCTCATATGAGTGGCAAAGGTCTGAGGTAACCTTCGTCTTCCTGGGGGAGGAAGGTGGGGTGTTTACCCCTGCCAACAAGTTTTTCATCCGGCCAGCAAAAACACATAAATTTGAAACCTAATGGCTGCATCTAATATTGGGACCATCATTTGCTTTCATTTTAGCGCAAAATAATCTGTCACGCCACCTTACTTTTGGCAGTGGAAGACAAGACTCAGTTTGGAGGAAGGTGATGGTTGCCACCTTATAATATTTTTCTTTTTCACTTCTATTAAATATATATATATATATATATATATATATATATATATATATATATATATATATATATATATATATTTGCTTTATGCGCTTAATACCTCCTGTGTATGTTAAAAAACTTGATTTTCCTTCCATAATCACCCCAAAAACCTAGCAAAATCACACATTCCTGTATTTTTAACTCAAAATAGAAATTGGCTTATTTTTACCAACAATCGGAGAAATCAAGTTTCCCATGATTATTACTTCATTAAAACATTACTATGACGTCAAATGGAGGACTATTGGAACGTTTTTGATATCAATGGAAAGAGGAGACTTATACCAATCCACTGTATCAAAATCAAAAGGGTCAGAGGCTTTGTAACTAAGAAATCCAAGAAGGTGTTAACCAACACCTTTAAAATTGTTCAGGGGGACGAAGTTTAAAGTACGATTTCATGCAGATAGTGCATACTATTTTGAAAATCAAGGAAGGGTGCTTTTGATCGTTTTTCCTATATGCTAATTGTGTTTGTTGACCCCAAAAACCTTGGTATAGACACCTCATTTGTGCTTTTAGACCAAATGGTTGAGGAGTTTGATCCATGATAGGCCTTATAAAGTCATTGACCTTTGACCTTGAATATCTGACCCACGCAGCTGCCATAGGCGGATCAAATTTTTTATAATATTCATTTTTTTTTTTAAAAAGAATATACAAAAAGTCTAGTTATTGAATTTTGCAAGGTTGAATCGCATATGCCCTCTACACATCTTGCAGACGCTTTGTCTCTTGTTTAAGTATTACGGTTGGTCCAATCTAGGAGATATCAGGAGGTTCTAATTCGAAATAATAGACTGTCCCCAGTCTCTGTGATTCTGTTCTGGTTTTTTGGTGTGAACTTGGTTAAAGATATGTCAACTAAAATGTGTAGACGTTCAGGCCTTGCCACCCCCTGGACATGCCACAATACCGCGCGCCCTATTATTATATCAACCAATTTGTCCACAGAACGCGAATTACAAGGGCTCCTGGACATTACACAAATCGGAGAGTAGCTGCGGAATGGGTTGAAGAGTCTAGTGTAATTTCAGTCGCTTAGCATTTTCATTACCGTGGATCCGAGGGAGGGTCTGGAATAATCGAGTTGCTTTAATGGTACGTTGTATGATTTCTCTCGAAAGCTTATTTTGTGATGCTAGACACCTCATTTTGTGGTTTATGGTTGACTAGATACCTCGAGGAAAAGGTATTTCCAGTTAGCTGGACTCTGACGGTGCGTTTTGATTGTAGGACGCCAATTTTGTATCACGCTTCTGCCGAAGGTCACTTGTGGTTGTAATTTCTGTCCGCCCTTTACGGACAGAAAATATGCCGTTTGACGGACAGAAAATACAAATAGACAAAAGTTCTTCAAGAGCAGACTAATGTGCACCTAGATTAGACACGATTAGGGCCCAAACGGTTCGTTAATATAAAATCTAAACTTTTTGAGGTAAGTCGGAGTGACGACGGGGCTGTAGAATTTCACAATTTGCTCTTGCAAAATATCTGAATCGGAAGTAAGAGTAGAATTTAAAAAACATCCTATGAGAAGTATAAGGGTATAACAATTTCGTTTTAGGTTAGTTGAAGGCATCATAAATTCATAATAGTATTGTATATTGCTGAAGCCACACAAAGATGAAAAGTTAGTATAAGTTGTGATTAAATAGAAATCAAGGCGTTCAGTAGCAGAACAGAGCAGACCCTCCTATGTAACGAAAAAGTGGTTCGTTTTACGGGAAACGGGTTTAATTTGTATAAGGACATAGTTAAGAGATACTTACAGTATTATAATTCCGGGATCTTATATGCCTTTTGGCAAAATGTAATGGACTTTGGAAATGAAGTGTTATGTCATCGTTAGTGTTGATTTTCTCATGTTCGGTATTGAACATACTTGTGATAATTAATTGAAGCAATTAAGACCGAGAAGAAATTGGGGACACTGATTTCGATATATTTCTTGTATTCAAGAATGTAGCTAATTTTATCTAAATATTAAAATAATTCAGTACCGTTTTGTCGTGATAGTTCAGAGAGTCTATTTATCATTCATCAAGTGGGATACCCAGAAAAGCTGTTTCTCCTATATAGTTTAAAAAAGAAGTTTGAAAGCCTATGTTTACATTCTGATGTCGTTTCGTTACCTCTGACAAGATGGCGGACATTGGATGGCACCATTTTTCATTTACTAAGAACAGCTGCATGCAAGTAGTAAGTTTAGAGAATAAAGGTTATGATTTCGGAACCGGCACTCTCGTTACGACGATTGAAAAAACGGCGACACCATTATTTTTGCATGGAAGAACTTCGACCGGTACCGGTGTGAAAGCAGCAGATATAGTCGGCGGGAGCCACAGTCCGGGGCTCAACGGAATAACGGAAATAAACGTGAAAACTAGTGGACTGAAGAGTCAACTGGATCGATTGCCCTGATTGATCACCATTGTTCCGGACTATGCGTACGCCGGACGATTAATATTCAACCCTGTGCCCAATCAGACCTTTATTCTCGTCTGAACAGCTTAAAGCTTAACAACATTTATTACTCCATTTCAAAAGCTTAGCAACTCAGCAAGAGGAAGCAAGCTTTCAATATTCAATAATGGGTAGGTCACCGTCCTTCTCAATGACTTCACGCACCTCTTGCGCATACTCTTGACCAAAGTGCGTAACGCTGCTGATCTAAGTTGGCCCAAGACATTGCAACAGGGCTGCAAATCCTGCAAAGATGTGTTTCGTTCATTTTCATGTTGGCTTTATTTTGGATGTCATCCCACAGGTTCTCAATGGGATACAAGCCAAGTGGATCTTGCGGCATTCCATGTGCTCAAATCTGTGTCTTCCAGATACGGGTTGGTGACATGAGCACAGTGAGGGTTGCGTTATCATCCATGTTAACAATGGACATGTCTTGCCCACACTGTTGTAATGTGAGGTCGACCAATTCTTGGAAGATCCTTTAACATCCCCGTCTGCCGGAAAATTCATTCTCCGGTTCCGGATAGCCTTTGCCGTTTATCCTAAACCTTCTTGCCCCTCGCTTACAGGTACACTTAGTCTAAGAAGGCAGTAGGTAGCTCGCCACCTTTCAAAGTTTTTCTTTAAACCTAACCATTACAGGCACATGCATGCATGCAAAACTCAACACAGTTAACACGATGACACCGAATTTGCCCTTAATCCCAAAGAATTTTTACAGTAAAAGAGATTATGTAAATCTCTACGAGCAGCCCTTTTCTTTTCAATGTGATTATGTAAAAACACACGGACAGAGCAACACAGCCGTGTTTCACTGCTCACGAAATTGTTGTTTTACCGTACACACTTGGAAATAAACTTTCTAGTTTCAGGAAAACTAGTTGCAACTTTCCCGGACATGTGAAATTTCATAAAATAGACGATTTCTTGGTAAGAACGATGTCTATTAGGGCCAAGAAATTGTTCATTTGTGCGTACGAAATTTGCGCATCCAACAGTTTTTGAAATAATAAATAAAAATAAATTAAATATTTTGAGTTACGTCACAAAAGTATCAGACGGAGACTTTTTTGTTGCTGAGTGTAGTGTCGATTCTACATGAGCAGGACAGGAATACTCTTAGTTGTCATATATAGCGGATTGGTCATCACTTAAGTTAATTTAACACTTATGGCCAACAAAGTTTTTTTTGGCCAGTGGCTGTTTATAAATACCATTTGATTGAATACCTAGCTTGGTCCTGTGAGGGCAGATAGCCTCGGCTAATCCTTAAGGGATTTGGGGTATTGTATGGCATTTTGTTTGGTTAATCTGGCCAGGCATTGGGAATGCTGGGAATTTGTTACTGAAAACCTGGCCCTCTTTTCATCACAATCTGAATGATATCTGGCTGAAAGTCACTTGCAATGTTAACCAGGGATTTATTTAATTTTAGCAAGATTATCAAGGCCCTATACTATATAGAAGTTGTGCCATGGGATAAGGGGCAAATATCAGGAGAGTGACATAGACATTCCTTGAAGTAGTGCTCAACGTTGTCGCCGCTCGTGATTGATGGAAAAAGCTCTCCTTGGCTGGAGACGACACGCAGAGGTTACGCCACACACACCTCCTGGCAAGTCTAGTTGGAAAGGACCAATGTAGAGTTTTTTTGTGTTTCTTTTCCAAGTTATATCAGTTAAACACGTAACCAAGATTTTGCGTGTAGGAATTATGGAATGGGAATATGAGTGTAGTCAAACTGACAAAACTAAGGAATCTAGGTTGCTCGTTTACATTGGTATACAGAAAATATAATTTGGGATGTGTAATTTTGCTCTTTTAAGAGAGAAGTCTTGGAATGTTCAAGAGACCTCACAAGTTTTATCAGTTTAGGAATTCGGATTTAATGAGTTGGAGGGAATGAAAGCTGTGTAATTATGGTTATGGTATTAAGAGATGGGGAAGGAAGTTAAGGGTTCAGTTTTGATTTATACTTTGGCTGGAATGAATTTGAAGATGGGAGTTAAATTTCAAGATTGAGTTTCCTTTAAATATATGCTAATACAATTAAAGTAGATGGAAATGGGTTTTTGAAAGTTCTGAATTTTTATCAAATAGCCAAAAAGGGAAATCTACTATTTTTGGTATTCTGATTTCTTTTATCCTATAGCCGCTATTTTGTTGGGTCTACATTTTATCTGCATACTATGGGACAGTGGGAGCTCGTGCAAGATTCTTCACTTGGTCCAGTGATGTGTAAAGCAACATTTCCATCTATGCTGTAAACTGCCAAGATAAGAGTTTGGGACAGTCATCAACTTTATATTTTATTTTGAACTGAATTAGTTGGACTGGTTCTCCTTGGTTTACATTTCGCCATATAAGTAAGACTGTTTCATTTATATTTCAATGAATTAAGTTCTCTAGTGGACTTGACTGTAACATCATTCTGTGTAAGAGAACTTGTTCTTTCTGGAAATAGAGCTACTCAACAGATACTCACAAGGTGCACTAAATCCATATTTTGGGATATAAATCACATATAGTTAAATAATTAAATAATGATCTGTATATTTGTATATTATGTTGGCAATGAATAATTTGTACCTTAATAGATAATTATACAATTTGAGTTGCGAGTTTGTAATTAATCATATAGCGTCTTTCTGAGCAAAGTTGTTTATATCTTCCGTGTTTTATGTGACATTAGTCACATGTATTATTTTTGTGTGCCCCCCCTTATGAAAACAGTAATTTGGAAAGGCTTTCATTTTTTCAATTATTGACAATTGGACGGTATAAAATATAATTCTTTCATACACGAGGCAGGTAAGCATATAGTGTTGTGCATTAAAACAGACGGTTAGTTGACATTAAATGGCTTTCTTGTTCCAGTTACTGTATCAAATTTAATAATTGATGTAGGATCCTTCCAAAGTCCGATTTTAATGACATAACCAATTGAAGGGAATCACAACGAGAGCTAGATTATTCTCTTAAATTTCAATGCTTTTGGTAATTTGGTAACTTTAGTTGCAAGTCCGAATATAATAAATTTATTGTATTTATTATTCTTTTATTCAGGATTAAAGTGAAGACCTTTTCGCTTTTAAGCGTCAAATGCTTTGTATTGCATATCATGCGTGCTAAGACAAGTAAGGTCTTAGTCCGCAAATGTTTGTAAGAATTTCTAGTTCTTAAAGCGTTTGTTCTTGGTATAGAAAACATATGTTTATAAAGTCACTAATTATATTTGGCAATCACATTAGACATTTCACACCTACTCTGCATCACGTGCTTTATTCCGTTAACGGAATAACGCATATGATGCTTCAATATGCGGCTTCCCCCTATATTCCGGATTCCACAGATTAGATTCCGATAAGTGAAATTCAAATTCAGTTGACGACCATTTATTTTTAGAGATTGAATGAATATGAATATTATATCACTTACTGTCTCATATGCACAAACATAATATGCGAATATTGGAAAGTGTTTGAAAGAAGAGATTAAACAGCTAGAAATACATTTGTTTTGAAATTTTAACTACTTAGTTCTCCAGGTAGACAAGGATGGGTATTTATTAATCTTTCCCTGGAGATGGCCAGCGCACACAACTTGACACAAGTGTTGAAAAAAAAAACATTTGCGCTTGGCCGGATTCGAACCTAACACCTATAGATGATATCTATCGCTCCTCTACCAACCCAGTCTTGTAGCTCAGTTGGTTAGAGCGCCGTCACTAGTAATATGGAGGTCGCCGGTTCGAATCCGGCCAAGCGCATATGGTTTTTTTTCAACACTGTGTGCGCTGGCCATCTTCAGGGAAAGATTAATAAATACCAGCTAGAAATACAGACTAATTCAAACCTTAATCTTCAGAATGAGCTGAAAGAAAAACAAGATCAATTAATAACATTTGGGACATGAGAGAATTGAGGGACAGGTGATCAGAGCAAAGACATATTTAATTGAAAACAGCAAAAGGCCAACACATTTTCCCTCAATCTCGAAAAAAGAAGCAAATTGATAAAACAAATGGCTTACTTTAATTGGAGAGTAAGTTATAAACAAAGCGTCAAAAAATATTATTGAAGAACCAACTAAATATTATGAAAATTTATACAGTAATAAAGATAATAAGATTAGATCTAACTTTATTTGAAGATATAAAAGCAAAGTAATCAAAAACATTAGATGGTAAATTACAATATGACGAAGTCTTGCGAATTCTAACATCGATGAAAAAGGGTAAAAGCCCTGGATCAGATCGCTTTACAGAGGAGTTTTTAAAATTTTTCTGGAAGATATATGTTACTTTATTATTAAACAATTACATCACGCCTTTGAAACGAAGTAATTGTTATCTACCCAGAGATTAGAAATTCAAAACCCTGATTCCAAAAGGTGAGAAATTTAGGCAATATTTGAAAAACTGGCACCCAATATCTTTACTTGATGTTAGATATAAATTTGCTTCTGACATTATTGCTCATCGAATAAAACAAGGAGACGCTTACAGTAGCAACTGGGACACTGTTATGGCTTGCCTAAAGTACATAAGGATGGAGTACCTTCCGACCTATTGTCTCCAGTATCAACTCTAATATGAGTGCGCCAGTTCAGTATCTCGCAGATATTTTGGGAGCAGTGATCGGTAAAAGTGAACATCATATATTTAAACCTGAAGCCTTTGTTAATCGTGTTAAAAATCTAAATGTGAAACACATAGATATTTTAATATCATTATGGTGTGTCATGCACTTTTTAAAACAGTATACCTGTGGATAGTGCTCTGGAAGCTGCTAAGATCTCTCTTGAAAAGAAACAACAGCTGGAAAGACAAAACTGATTTAAAACCGTTTGACCAAGTGGTACAACTTCTGGATTTCTGTCTACTGTTGTGCCGAAACACCCGGGTGCCGAAATACCCGGGTGCCGAAGTTCCCTCCTCGCAGAACTGCCGAAGAACCCGGGCATTCGGCAGAGGAGAAGGGAAGTGGAAAATAACGTGCTGTTGATTGTGTAGAGCCACGTGTTTACGAAGCATTTTTCTGATTTTATGGACAATTTCTACAATGAAACTCATTAAAAAATCAGGCTTGTGGCATTTTGGAAAATCAGTAGGTATAGTAGACGTAGATACGATCTTGTAACGCCTAAAGCACCCACATAGACCCCATAAGCAAGAATTCCCGCGTTATTTACCAAGGTAGGCAGAATTCGGAGGAAAAATTGTAGGCATATACGTTTATGCATTGAGTATACATCGGATCGCCATTGTAAGGTTCAATTTAGGATAGGAGGGCTATTAGGCCGTTTGCCAAACACGGTTAGGTTAGGGGTTGGGTGTATAGCGGCGCTATAGGACCTAGGGTTAAGATTAGGGTAGGAATTAGGTTAGGGTTTGGTTATTAGGGTTCGCTGAGTACAAACATTGAGGATTAGCCCTATGTAATTTTATAATTGACAAATAGGGAGGTTAGTGATTTTTTTTGTTTCTGATGGACGGGAGGTCATGTTAAATTTTTTTATTATTCAGTAAACGATACACTGCACGATTTAGGGAAGGAAAATTGAGATGTTGAGTGGAAACAGAGCAAAGAAATACATAAAAAATAAAAATCAGAGCTCTATTTTCTAAACATAGCACCTAAACACAGCAAAGAAAAGAAATACATAAGAAATAAAAATCAGAGCTCTATTTTCTAAACATAGCACCTAAACCACAGCAAAGAAATACATAAGAATAAAAATCAGAGCTATATTTTCTAAACATAGGCACCTAAACACAGCAAAGAAATACATAAATAAATCAGAGCTATATTTTCTAAAACATAGCACCTAAACACAGCAAAGACATACATAAGAAATAAAAATCATAGCTATATTTTCTAAACAGAGCACCTAAACACAGCAAAGAAAAGAAATACATAAGAAATAAAAATCGGGGCTTTGTTCTCTAAACATAGCACCTAAAACAGCAAAGAAATACATAAAAAATAAAAATCAGAGCTATATTTTCTAAACACAGCAAAGAAATAAAAATCGGGGCTTTGTTCTCTAAACATAGCACCTAAAACAGCAAAGAAATACATAAGAAAAAAAATCAGCGCTATATTTTCTAAACATAGCACCTAAACACAGCAAATAAAAAAGAAATAAAAAATCAGAGCTATATTTTCTAAACATAGCAACCTAAACACAGCAATGAAATACATAAGAAATAAAAATCAGAGCTATATTTTCTAAACATAGCACTTAAACACAGCAAAGAAATACTTAACAAATAAAAATCAGAGCTATATTTTCTAAAACATAGCACTAAACACAGCAATAAAATACATAAGAAATAAATTCAGAGCTATATTTTCTAAACATAGCACTAGACACAGCAAAGAAGAAATACATAAGAAATAAAAATCAGAGCTATATTTTCTAATACATAAGAAATAAAAAATCAGAGCTATATTTTCTAAACATAGCACCTAAACACAGCAAAGAATTACATAACAAATAAAAATCAGAGCTATATTTTCTAAACATAGCACCTAACACAGCAAAGAAATACTTAAGAAATAAAAATCAGAGCTATATTTTCTAAACATAGACCTAAACACAGCAAAGAAATACTTAAGAAATAAAAATCAAGGCTATATTTTCTAAACATAGCACTTAAACACAGCAAAGAAATACATAACAAATAAAAATCAGAGCTATATTTTCTAACATAGCACCTAAACACAGCAAAGAATACATAAGAAATAAAAATCGGGGCTTTGTTCTCTAAACATAGCACCTAAACAAAGCAAGAAATACATAAGAAATAAAATCAGTGCTATATTTTATAAACATAGCACCTAAAACAGCAAAGAAATCCATAAGAATAAAAATCAGAGCTATATTTTCTAAACATAGCAACCTAAACACAGCAATGAAATAAAAAAAATAAAAAAAATAAAAAAAATAAAAAAAATAAAAAAAATAAAAAAAATAAAAAAAATAAAAATCAGGGCTATATTTTCTAAACATAGCACTTAAACACAGCAAAGAAATAAATAAGAAATAAAAATCAGAGCTATATTTTCTAAACATAGCACCTAAACCACAGCAAAGAAATACAATAGAAATAAAATCATTGCTATATTTTCTAAACATAGCACCTAAACACAGCAAAGAAATACATAAGAATAAAAATCAGAGCTATATTTTCTAAACATAGCACTTAAACACAGCAAAGAAATACATAAGAAATAAAAATCAGACCTATATTTTCTAAACAGAGCACCTAAACACAGCAAATAAAAAAGAAATAAAAATCAGAGCTATATTTTCTAAACATAGCACTTAAACACAGCAAAGAAATAACAAATAAAAATCAGAGCTATATTTTCTAAACATAGCACTTAAACACAGCAAAGAAATAACAAATAAAAAATCAGAGCTATATTTTCTAAACATAGCACCTCAACACAGCAAAGAAATACATAAGAAATAAATTCAGAGCTATATTTTCTAAACATAGCACTAAACACAGCAAAGAAATAACAAATAAAAATCATAGGTATATTTTCTAAACATAGCACCTAAACACAGCAATGAAATACATAAGAAATAAAAATCAGGGCTATATTTTCTAAACATAGCACCTCAACACAGCAAAGAAATACATAAGACAACAAAATCGGGGCTATGTTCTCTAAACATAGCACCTAAACACAGCAAATAAAAACATAGGAAATAAAAATCAGACCTATATTTTCTAAACATAGCACCTAAACACAGCAAATAAAAAAGAAATAAAAATCAGAGCTATATTTTCTAACCATAGCACCTAAACACAGCAAGAAGAAGAAATAACAAATAAAAAATCAGAGCTATATTTTCTAAACATAGCACCAAAACACAGCAAAGAAATACATAAGAAATAAAATCAGCGCTATATTTTCTAAACATAGCACCTAGACACAGCAAAGAAATACATAAGAAATAAAAATCAGAGCTATAGTTTCTAAACATAGCACCTAAACACAGCAAGAAATACATAAGAAATAAAAATCAGGGCTATATTTTCTAAACATAGCACCTAGACACAGCAAAGAAATAAATAAGAAATAAAAATCAGTGCTATATTTTCTAAACATAGCACCTAAACACAGCAAAGAAAACATAAGAATAAAATCAGTGCTATATTTTCTAAACGTAGCACCTAAACACAGCAAGAAATACATAAGAAATAAAAATCAGAGCTATATTTTCTAAACATAGACCTAAACACAGCAAATAAAAAAGAAATAAAATCAGAGCTATATTTTCTAAACATCGCACCTAAACACAGCAATGAAATAAAAAAAATAAAAAAAATAAAAATCAGAGCTATATTTTCTAAACATAGCACTTAAACACAGCAAAGAAATACATAACAAATAAAAATCAGAGCTATATTTTCTAAACAATAGCCCTAAACACAGCAAAGAAATACATAAGAAATAAAATCAGTGCTATATTTTCTAAACATAGCACCTAGACACAGCTACAAATCAGAGCTATATTTTCTAAACATAGCAACCTAAACACAGCAAAGAAAAGAAATACATAAGAAATAAAAATCGGGGCTTTGTTCTCTAAACATAGCACTAGACACAGCAAAGAAGAAATACATAAGAATAAAATCAGCGCTATATTTTCTAAACATAGCACTAGACACAGCAAAGAAGAAATACATAACAAATAAAAATCAGAGCTATATTTTCTAAACATAGCACCTTAACACAGCAAAGAAATACAATAGAAATAAAATCATTGCTATATTTTCTAAACATAGCACCTAAACACAGCAAAGAAATACATAAGAAATAAAAATCGGGGCTTTGTTCTCTAAACATAGCACCTAACACAGCAAAGAAATACATAGAAATAAAAATCAGACCTATATTTTCTAAACATAGCACCTAAACACAGCAAAGAATACATAAGAAATAAAAATCAGAGCTATATTTTCTAAACATAGCACCTAAACAAAGCAAGAAATACATAAGAATAAAAATCAGACCTATATTTTCTAAACATAGCACTAGACACAGCAAAGAAATACAATAGAAATAAAAATCAGGCTATATTTTCTAAAACATAGCACCTAAACACAGCAAAGAAATACATAACAAATAAAAATCAGAGCTATATTTTCTAAACATTAGCACCTAACACAGCAAAGAAATACATAAATAAAATCAGACTTCAAGCTCTGGGGAAAAAAATAAACAATTTCAATCTTATAAGTAAAAAGGTGCATGATAGAAAATATTGAATCATATACTAGAAGTACTATTAGCGGTAATTGTTTACAGAAACGTGTAAGGATTAATCTCCAAAAACCTAAGCTTAAAAGCTGATGAAGGGATGTGAGAAGGACCAAGTCGAGGCTTAATTCGAGACCCTGAATTCCAGACGGGGGTTAAGGTGAGACCCTGGGCCCTTTAAGGCCAAAAAAGTGTGTCTCAGAAGATCGCGCGCATTTTGTTTAGAATTGGTCTTTGGATCGCTTTTTAAGGTCTTTACTCATTTGATTTGTTTCGCATTAGCGTTTTTCTAAAAACCCGCACACATTTCGCATTGCGATTTTTCACATTTCTTCTGAGACAAAAACTAGTTTTTTTGGCCTAAAGTAGAGGTGGGCTATAGAGAGTCATATTGGGTTCATAGTTTCAGATCTCTTCAAACACAAGGGCTAGAATGATGACTTTAATGATTGTTTATCCCATTTTCGAAGAAAAAATGAAAAAAGTGCGAAAACCAGGGTGCCCCACAAAAAAATCCAACATGGGCCGCCAAATTGGCCAAAAATCATATTGTGAACATAATGATAAACCATGCTTAACTCACGTCATTTTTGGTGGCAAATACCCCATGTGTTGGCTGCAAGGAATCGTTATATGTAGTCCGGGATAAAATTGAGGGAGGTGCCACATGGGAGACGGAGAAATGTTCATGTTTTTTCTAGACCAGTTTTCTGTGAAACAAGGAATATCGGAGGTACACAGGCTCTATCATGAGAACTTTTCGTGAGGGCGTTTTTCAAAATGGCCTCCAAAATCCATATAAAGTGTGTATTGGGTTAAAATAAGGTATCTATGAGGCATGTTTAAAACATTTTTTATTAGTTTTGGATGAGAGATAGTCATAAAGAAGCTCCGTTTGTATTAATAATCTAAAAGAGGTCCAAAATGAGGGCGCTTTTCGAAATGGGCCGCAAAAATTCCAGAAGGTGCAAATATATGAGTGAAATAAGTATTATAGCACGTTTGACCACATTTTTCATTAGTTTTTTTTTGATTAGACTATTCAAAAAGGAAGCTTCATGGATAATTAATACCTATCATATTTAAGATTATATATTAACATGTAGCTTCTTTAAAAAGGTCCAAAAGAGGCGCATTTTCAAAATGGCCAACAAAACCCATATAACGTGTTACAGGGTTAAATTATCAATTATGAGGTACGGTGGACCACATTTTAATAGTTTTGAGTAGAAATATTCCAAAAAGAAAGCTAAATTATCTAACACAATCTTTTGAGGTCCAAAAGGGGGCACTTTTCACAATGGCCTTCAACTTTCCAAGTAATATATTTGCGAGTCTAACAAAACGATGCTTGACGAAGATTAGTCAAGATTTAAATTAGGTTTGTTCACATATTTGCAAACCATGTGATTGATAAAAAAAAAGAAAGCTATCAATATGGCGGCCTTTTGCGATATTCCTTTAACGTTCACTCGTTTGCATACTTGTCATTTGAAATTAGTTGGATGAATCATTTAATATATTTTTTAATATCATATTTATCCTTCAATTTTGAGGGTTAAGAATTGAACCATTTCAGAATTACAACAATTTTGTCAAGTTAGTAGTGTTGCCCAATAAAAAAATTAGGAAAAAGCAGTTATGGAAAAATGGAATGCTGAAACACAAATATACTTGACAAAAGAAATT
>JAMKCH010015625.1:0-50877 GCA_023653785.1 Ophioderma brevispina
ATGGGTGTTCCCATGGCCCATATACGACCTCGTCCTCATCGTCATTACTCACACATTAAAATGAAAAAAAAATAACCCTTAGAGTAAGGCTTACTGTAAAACGCGAAAGCGAAAGTGGTAGTGAATTCGGCAGCCTCAACGGAATAAACTGCATGTGATGCTGCGCTTTATTCCGTTAAGGCTGCTGAATTCACTAGCACTTTCGACTTCGCTTCCGCTTTCGCGTTTTACAGTAAGCCTAGAGTAAAGCTAGTTCTCCAACTCTAAGATTTTGGATGAAAAAGATTTTGTCAAGATTTAATTTTAGGCTTACGGTAAAACGCGGAAACGTGAGCGAATAGGGTAGTGAATTCGGCAGCCTTCAACGGAATAAACTGCATGTGATTCTGCTGAGCTATATTCCGTAAGGCTGCTGAAGTCACTAGCACTTTTCGTCTGCTTTCGCTTTCGCGGTTTTACAGTAAGCCAATTTTTACAAGCAACCCCCACCCATGACAGCATTGCCAATTCTTAGCCTCCAAGGCGTGTCAAACAGCTATATCGCCAATGAATACATCTACCAAAAACCACTTGACTAAGGACTAGGCCTGTTTGCATCTTTCCTTCCAGTCATGAATATGCATAATGTGAAATTTTTTGAAACTTAAAAAAAAAAAGTGGTTAACGATCCTGGACCATATGTGCGAGAATTGTTGTTGAATTCTTCCCCAATTCCTTTGTGAGTTCAATTGTCAGTATTGACAATACCAACCATCTTCCCAATCAATCACCATCGCCTGCAAATATTCATAGGAGATTGGTGCCACATTGCACTTTTGAATGATTTCGTGCTGAGATATGTGTGGACAGGGTTATGGCGACGAGGCGCAGTGCGCGAGAATGACATGCGTCCTGTTGTATAGGTGTGTGCGAGAGACACCTTTTTTTAGCCCAGGGTTTGATATACCTGTCAAGTTGGAAATTTAATTGTGAAAAATTCATAGGCAGACCTTCCTGTCTGGGGAGGCGGCAAGAAAATGATGAAGATCGCTCATTTTTTTCACAAAATGTAACCAAGATGTGTTACTGAAAGTGGTATGTATGGTGACAATGGTATTTTTAGGTGAGAAATTCATGTATAGGTTCAAAGACTGGGGTGCAGTTTATGGAGGTAATGTAAAGGCTTTTTGAAAATAACTTAAAGACACTATCAGTGAATTTGAAAAATATTGAAATTTTGCAGGAATAGCTTCAAAGTGAAGGATCGTCTGTAGAATTCTCAAAGTTACCTTTTCACCTGTTAGACTTGACAGAAAAGGACGAAATGGCTGTGTTCCATTATACGATTCCCATTTCATTACGTGTTGTAGTAAGTGTCCGAACGGACAGTAATACTAAAATTTCCGATTCTGTCCTTATTAAGGTGCTCTTTCTTGGTCTATCATTTTGCAGGGTATTTAGGATACCTGTCCTGTTACTCCATGCAAAAACTGATTTTTTGAGATTTTTTCGATTTTCTGGATTTAGCAAATCACTGATAGTCTCTTTAAAGGTGGACTCAGATTTCCTGAGGATGTTTTTTTCCATTTTTCAATTAAAGGTGCTTGTTCGGATCATCTTTGGGACCCCTGATTTAACCGGAAGTAGAATCAAATTTTATAGCAGATGAAAGGCCGTATTTTTATATCATGCGGTGCAGCCGCATGATATACTGCGGCCGTTCGATTCTTTCTTCTTCTTCCAAATGATGACTTCTTTAGCCTCTTATAGCCAAATGCTTGCGCCAATTTAGCCAAATTTGCTCAAAAGCATGGTTGGCCTAAGATGCATATTGGGTGTGCGCAGTTTGGGCCAAGTGGTCGCCTGTTGGTCGGTATTGACCAATTTGGCCAAATCTATGAAAGCCTACTTCTTTTACAAATAGTGCACGCTGATCTTGCCCTTCATGCATATATATCGCCTATAGCCAGTGCCTATGGGGTGTACACAGAATTAGCATCAGTGGTCAGCAAGTGGCCATTTCGGCCATTTTGGCCAAAATCCTAAGAAATCCTTCTTCTTCCACAAATAGCGCGTGCTGATTTTGCCCTTTATGCATAGATATCGCTTATTGCTAGTGCCTATAGGGTGTACACAGAATTAGCATGGTCAGCAAATCATCGTGCAGTTATCTCCACGGCAAAATACGCCACGACCTTTACCACACTAAACTGGATTATTGTGTCCCTAACCCAGCTTACCTGTTAACCGTATGCTAATTTTAGCCATGTGACATGCCTCAGTGAATGAACGGCCGAGTTAACTGCCACACTTGAGTAAACACGCTGCCCTAACATGCAGTAACTTGGGTTGAGCGGTGTATTTTGGCCATCAGGAAGTCATTTACATATAACATCAACCGCGTACCTTCCCAAGGTCCAATCGATCCTTTGTTTGGCATACCATATAAGGAAAGCATGGGCTTGATTGACAGAAAGTTCCAAGTACATAGGTCAAATCGTTTTTCTATTACGGCCTCATAAATATAGCGGTCCACCGGCCGTACTCAGACAAAATGTTAGAGTGAATTTACCATTCGCTGTGCACGGGTAATTTAAGAAGGATAGTTCTGATATGATCCTGGACATGGTCTCATAAATGAAAAGCACCGCATATCTTCCGAATGATATTTTATTTTAAAATTTGCAACCATGAAGAAAGAAAGCATTTCCTAGATAGTGTGAAAGTTCTGTTGAACTTGAGCATAAACTTTGGCAGCAGCGATGCTAACTAGTGAAGCCCCTATACTTTAAATACACACTAGGTACAAGAGGTCATGCATCAATTGTGAGCGCTCTGTGTATAAGGTATAGTAAAACGGACAGTAACTGCACGATGTGGTCATTTTGGCCATTTTATTTCTTCCTTTATTTCGTCCAAATACTGACTTCTTTAGCCTCTTATAGCCAAACGCTTGCGCCAATTTTAGCCAAATTTGCTCAAAAGCACGGCTGGCCTAAGAAGCATATTGAGTGTGCGCAGTTTGGGCCTAGTGGTCACCTATTGGTCAGTATTGTCCAATTTGGCCAAAATCTATGAAAGCCGCCTTCTTTTACAAATAGTGCATGCTGATTTTGCCCTTTATGCATAGATATCGCCTATTGCTAGTGCCTATGAGGTGTATACAGAATTAGCATCAGTGGTCAGCAAATGGCCATTTTGGCCATTTTTACCGAATGATATTTGTGCTTCGTGAAGCACATGAGCCTCTAGTTCTCATTGTCCTCCTGAAATTTCAGCTTCCTAATCCATTTCTTTCCCAAGATACTGACAAAAGACTGCTGTTTTAATGGTTAACCATCAATATTAGCACAGTAGTGAATAGGGCGTTGCACTGTGCATGATTGCATATAGCATCAAAACCACAAGTTTGTTTCCCACGGAAATTGGAGGTCAGCATGTACAAGTGTTAGGCTCCCATATCAAGTAGCGAACACAATAAACAAAAATCAGAACAAGCACCTTTATTGCAGTGTTCCAAAAGTGTAAGAACCACAGGACATGCCATGATCATACTGAAATTCCCTAAGTACTAATGCTTTGTGGACTAAAATGAGCGTAAAAGTCAGGGTTTTATGTGTTAAGAATAGGATATTTGTGGGATCACATGACCCTATTGAGGTGAAATTTCGCAAAACTGGTGCATTGTGGGATTGACTCAATAACCCTCTGAGCATTTCAAAATGTTTGCAGCCTTTGCACACCCTAATACTTCAGCATTGACCACAGGCTTATTGGAAACTTTTAAGAGTATGTCCATATGCTTGTGGACTTTGGTAAATTATCTACGGCTGAAATAAATCAGAATGAAATGGAATAGTATTTGCATTTTCGTACCAAATTTTAAAGGGATTAGGACCAACTTTGGCCTACATTTGGGTCAAATTAAGCAAATTGGGCTAATTGTCATGTGCTTCATGCATATTTGGTCCCATTTAACACTCAATTGCTGGAGCAGGTTACCAGAACGACTTGGGAATTCTGTTCCCTCTGGCTCAATTGTGCTCAGTACTCCACTGCACACCATCATATCCCAGGCTTTTATGAAAGTGTTTTCAGTAAATGGCCAAAAATCATACTACAATAATGATTACAAGGATATTGGGTAAATAAACTGGGGAGGTTAGATGCCACAATGTATGTGCTTGCGTTTGCAAGTACAATCTCACGGCATGAAATCTTAAACCGTCCTCGGCACACCATCACACTGCAGTAATGACTATAGTCCATTTACCTTCTCAAGTCATTGACCATTCAAAGAGATGTTTGCGAGTGTATGTTCACACTGCCTATATACGGGAGTTTCTGACCCTGACCCATCTGACACACTTTTTCTGACAACTTATGAATTCGGGAGGAACACCTTAAAGGAATAACCTGTTGCTTTCCAAAGTTAATAAGGTTGTCAGAAAAAAGTGTCAGATGGGTCAGGTTAGGAAAAAACTCCCCCATATACACGTGTGTGCGTGTGCTGTGTGCGTGTTGTGTGTGCATGCCAGTGCACTGAATCAGTGCTTGCGATTTAATGCTTCGCACACTGGGTAACACCTGATGTTATGACTGAAGAAGGTAAATAGCACTACTACATACAGGCTTATGGACAACAAATGCCATCGTAAGTGTGCCAGAGCTTTGTGAGCGAAGATGGTCAGTCGCCTTTTTTGTGTCGTCTGCAAGAATGCAGAAGAAGGCACATAGGGAGTTTACTATATGTCTGTGTATCTGTGTGTGGTCTGTGGTCAAAATGTTCACCTTAATAAATTGCATGCCGGATGAGTTCCATAAGGAATCGATGATGTTGTATGATGTAAACTTGGTGGAAAAAGAGGTGGAGTGGGGTAAACATGGTGGGGACCTCATGTAACCTTTGGGCCCCCATTCACAAACCGCAACATCAGATGACACGCGCGGTCCCAGACCGTGATGGATTTTTTAGTCCAACCATCAACCATAGCGTATGCCACAAATACAATATGTAACAAGATTTATGCAGTACTGCAAACTATTCCAACAATTGTCTTGAGTTCAATAGGCAAATCAGTAGGAATATAACACAAGGCTGCCTATGCTACACAATCAAAAACACAACATTGTGGCCACAGTCGATTCCCCCCTCGTTCTCGATCTGCGCAAGCGCAATCGATTTTTTCCTGAGGGTCACAATCGAGGGTCACTATCGGGCATATTAATGAGCTTCGCTGTGGGTGCCGTCAGCTGCTAGACCGGACGTCCACTGTCGAAATTACCGTAGTAACCATGGTGCGTGCCGTGTCGACCTTTACTTGATTAGTATTTAAAACTTAAAGAGTGTATGTTTTTAATGAAATTCCACTAAAATATGAGTGTTCACTGAAATTTGATATTACCATTAAAATTTCAGCCGCATCAGAAAAAATGGCCGAGGCCTTTTTCCTTATTTGAAGTTACAAGGAATATACCCCCTAGATGTCTCTAAAATCACCTGAAATGACTGTAGTTGATCAATAACACCAGCTAGGCCATCATCCATCTAAATTTTATTCGGCATTATAAGTTCCTGCATGTATCAAAAATATTGTTTGGTCCCATATGAAGTATGTCTTATAACCCTTTTAATGTGATGTAAATTCTTCACGGTAAGGGGATCATATGAGGTTGAGTTCCCTTTCCATTCCCTGTACCCACCCCTTCCCCACCAACCTCCCTCTCCCCACACCTGCAGACCCGACCTTGTCCAAATTTTCAAAGAAGTAGAAAATATAATCTAATTGACCACCCCACTGTGTGGGAGCAACATGTACAACCCGACTTGTGCACATACCTCAGCCTACAACATCCCCACCATACTTTAATCACAAAAACAACGGCATGCAGTAATCATCAAAAATGTAGACAGAAAATACACTAGACTGACCCCATTCTGCCTGGAAAGCATACAGATTCCCTGTCACTTACAACCAATCCCCTCCCACATGCCAGCGCTGTAACACATGACCACATACCTCGTCCCCTCCCACCCACCCCACATTCCCGTCTAGAATGATCATGACACATGTGACACATCAAGACTATCATTATTACTATTAATCATACTTTCATTTACAGCTATTGTACCCCTGAGCATGAGCATGCACCGACCCCAGGGTGCAAATCCACATACAAAGCATATGACTACACCCGGATTCCCGAATTATTGTGCAATATCTTGTGGTCTGTATTTTGGCATATCACAAACCGCCACACATTAAAATGCGACCGATGCCATGATAAATCATGCACCCTTGCGAGCTGAAGGCTTTAATTTTTCCGATTAAAACGGTCTTCATCAACATTACAAAAATATTGTTGACAACACACCGGGAGAATTCCAACATTTACTACCGCTTACTCACCATAAGTCATAAGTTTAGAACCGAAAAGTTAAAAAAAGTGATGGCACAAGTTGCTGAAAAATGTCGTAGATCGACTTTTCTCTCACTATTTTATTCAGGGAAAAAAGCCAATGAGAGAATTGGGTTCACGATATATAAAAAGTAAAACTGCATCCTGTTACCGCAACAGTTTCCAAGACAGATCGGTTGATGTTTACATCAATATGTTACGAGAGCTTGGCCATGGAGAGTTCCCTCATGACGTGACACATTGAAGGGACGTCTTAATGAGTCACAAGCGCTACACACGTTCAGCTCTTCTATATAATTTATGATCGTTGATCCGTACTGAACAGTTTTCTTTGTGCTCTGTGGGGTGCTAAGATCTGTCAATGAACAATGTGAATGGCGAGGATACACACTCAGCATTGCTATTCAATTGAGCCTCATTGGCCTAATAGACCTGGAGCTAGCACACATTGGTAAACACAGCTCAAGTACAAAAGGTTGGAGTAATTAAATATGTTGACAGACTGATCAGAACCCCTGAAAGTGATTCTTAAGTGCCAAAAGTGGTGCATTAAGGAGAGGAGGGCCCAAACAAAGTTTGTACAGGGGTCCAAATTTGTAATTGATCCATCATGTTGAAAAGCCACACCATGGTATGTGTCTAACCATAGGATTCAGAAAGGATTAGTGTCATATGTACAACCTAAAGTTTGAGTTATAGGCTTAAAAACATGCAAAAAATCAATAATAAGGGTCCCCCCCAATTTCGTTGTACAGGGGTCCAAATTGTAAAGTTGTCCGATTGGATAAAAACATGGCTGCAATATGGTGGAGTTCATAGGATTAAAATAAGGAATAGTTTGACTGTCTTAAATGCTTAGTGTCCGATGTAGGGGGCACAGAGGTCAACGTCCATTGCAGTCAATGGGGCCTCTGACATCTTTCCCCCCCCCTACTTTTTAAGCAAGCATTTGAGACACTTAAAACTATTCCTTAATTTTATACTATGAGCTCCACCAATAATTTGCCACCATTTTGTATGCCAAATCGGAGCAAGCAATTTTAAAATTTGACCCCTGTACAACTAAAATTGACCCTTTTATTGATTTTGATGTTTTTAGCCTAAACTCTGAAACTTAGGGGTTATTGTTTCACATATTTACAAACTATATCTTTTCTGAACCTTTATGGTTAGACACATTAACATGGTGTTGTGCTTTTCAACATTATTGGATCAATGTACAAATTTGACCCCTGTACAAACTTTGTTTGGCCCCTTTCCTTAAGCCACCACGTGCGGCACTAAGGACATCACGTTTCAGGGGTTCTGTCAGTCTGTTCACATATCATCACTCAAACCTTTTGCTATTGAATGTGTGTTACAAATGTGTGCTAGGCGGGGTTATAAAGCTTATGTCTTCCATTTACATCTTCACCTGTTCCTTGACATATCTTAACAGCCTGTGATTGAATCATGAATAGTCCTACTTATCTGTTTGTACGAAACAGGAGTTGAATAGTTTGTTAGTATAGTCACGTTGCAATATGGTATGGTGATGTTACGCTAGGTTGGACTTAAAAAAAAGGTGAACACGACACCAATCCACTCCATTTGGATGGGTAGAACAAGGGCAACCCAAACATTTTCTTTTTTGGCCTTTACCTGGAATGTTGAATGCAAAATCACTAGAATTCGGTCCATGGTGTATCCGGATTCAAATGCGTTGATTTGAGCTTAAGCCAAACTTTTTCAAAATGTGCAACTTCCTCTTTTTGTGAAATGACAGCGTCCGTTATCCGTTCGTCATGATTAAAAATGTTAACCCTCCTTGGCTACGATTATCTGAGAGTTCCGATAAGGGCCGACAATGATGTAAGTTGGTGGTAAGAAGCGGGCTGATGAGTTCTCGACCTGATTAGATTTGGGGCGTATTTCAGGCAAATTGAGTATGCAAAGAGCTAATTAATATGCAAACAATCGCATAACTGCTATATTTTTGAAACGGTACATCAGATACTCAAAATTACTGACGCTGCATGAAAGCCATCTTTTTGCAATTTGCAAAGTATGTGATATATGCGGCTAGGTATGCAAATGAGATAATTAAATATGCGTAATTGCTGTATTCTGAAACGGTACATCGATTAGGGCTAAATTCCTTTTCTACATGAGACTACTGTGCAATGAGGGGGAGGGGGTGGTCTGGGTGTGGGGGAGGGTGGGATGGGATGTTGCGGGGTGTGGGGGAGGGTGGGGTGTTGAATTGGTGTTGGGGAGGGGGTGAGAGTGTTGGTGAGAGTGGTGCGGTTGCGGGGTGGTGTTGGGGAGGGGTGAGGGTGTTGTGGGGTGTTGGGAAGGGGGTAGAGTGTTTAGAGTGTTGCAGGGGGTTGGGGAGGGGAATGGCAGGTTGCAGGGTGTTGGGGAAAGGGGATGGCATGTTACAGGATAGTAGGTGGGTGGGGTGTTGAGGGTGTTAGGTTAAGGAGGGAGGGGTAGGGTGTTGTTACAGGGGGGTTGCAGAGGAGGGTTGGGGAGTTGGTGGGTATTGGGGAGGGTGGGTGGGTGTTGCGCGGGGATGGGGATGGTGGGGAGGGGGAGTGTTTGCGGAAGGTGTTGGGCAGGGGGTGGGTGTTGTGTGTGGGGGGTTGACCAGAAGGGTTGGGGAGTTGGTGGGTATTGGGGAGGGGTGGTGGGGTGTTTGCGGGGGGTGATGGGATGTTGCGGTGGTGATGGATGTTGGGGGGCAGGGGCCGGCGGGAAAGCAAATTGAAAGATGGTTGCGGCGGGCTAATGAGTGTCCGTGTAAGCATAGCTATATAAAGCTACGGTAATAAAGCCACTAAACGGCGTTGCAGTCCTGGCTCTAGGACATTTGACCTGAACAGAATTATATGGTAAAGAACCATGGTTCCCCTCCTGCGCCGAAGCGCGGAACCCTTGCAATGTTCGCTTTCCAAAAAAATCATTTCTCAGCAAATTTTATACAAATAATTTGAAATAATGCATATAGGCATGGACAACGGTTTAAAAAAGTAATATTCAAAACATAGTTGATGGGCTTAAGTTTTGTTGAATTAATAAGCATAAAATGTTCAGGGAGAGTTCCTATATCAAGCGTAAAGGGGGTGGGGGGGAGGGGGTGTGGAACCCTTGCAACATTCGCTTTCCCAAAACACATTTCCATGCAAATTTGATTAGGAAACAACTTGGCAAATTTGCAAAGTGGTCACTTTACATGTGTATTGCTTTTTAATACTTATGATGGCAATTCTTTGGGATCCACACACGTGACCAAAAACTTAGTTTGCTACCCATGACAAAACAACCATCCAGCTAAAGTGGAAACCATAATCTTGATTAGGTTGGACAAAATCTAACCAAAAAAAGCTGTTTCCAATTTTGATAGATTCAGGGTTTTTGTCCTGGGAGGGCAAAGAAGTTTGGTTCAAGTGTGTGAAATCCGAAAGAAGGCCCTATACAGCGTGGTTCAAAAAAGTTTTACACTTTTTCTTATGCCAAACATTTCTCAAATGGGGTAGAATATTTATAACTACAACGATCTTTGTTTGGAAACCTGGTGAAAACGGCGGTTGAAAAAAAACAAAGCTGAAATGACAAAATGGCCGCCCCACTTGTTGGCGATCATTATAGCCAAAGATTAAGACTCCAAACATTGAAAACTTACCCAGCCCCGTCATGGGACTTGGTATTTATTAACTCTTCGGTAAAAAACTTTTCCTCAGTGGTAGTTGCCCTTTATTTTTAGAGCTAAACACGACTGGATACAGCGTTCAAAAGTGATGATTAAGTACTGGACAAGAAAAGAAAAGAATGGAAGCCCCTTTTAATTTAAACTTCTCTCCAATTGAAATTAACTTAATTATTTTTGTAAAATGGATATTAATTTTTTTGAAAATGTATTCAAGTGATCCAAGTTGTACGTCTAGTCTCTTTGGTTACATTCACGATTTAAATAGTCTCTCATTCATTTTCAAGGGTAAACATCTCCCAGAAACTTGAAGGGGTGGTTAGTAGTTTTAAGTACGCCTACAGTTCATTCCACTGGTATTAATTATTGTTACCAACGATTGCCCCCGAGACTTTACGTGTGGGCAAATTAGTTTTTTGAGACTTATTTCTCTCTAACAGCCGCCATTTTGTTATTTGAGCTCTGTTTTCAACGTCAGTTCACCAGGTTCAACAGCTATTATAGGTATGATTAACGTTTTTAAAAGTAAAATATATAGTTGGTGGTTTAAGTTTTGTTTGAACACGCATAAAGTGTCATAGGAAAGTTCGTATAAAGCTGTATGGGTGGGTGCGAGAGGGGGTACCTCCCCCCCCTCCCGCGAAAAGCGCGAACCCGTGTGATGTTCGCTTTCCAAAACACATGTTCCCATGCAAATTTGATAGAAACATTTTGAAATAATTATTTTAAGTTATCAATTCGGTTTTAAAAGTAACTAATAGTTGATGTGTTTAATTTGGTATGCAAAGTTGTCAATTTGATAGTACCGTATCGATCTGTCGGGGTGAGTTGGGCAAAGCGCCGAATCCCTTTCACTGTTCACCTTTTTTAATACAATTTGATGTAACAATAATTAGTTTATAATGCTGACCAACCGTTTTGCAAAGCAAAATCACATTGTTTTTAGTTTTTGCCTGAGGTAATGGCCGCAATGCAGCCATATGAGCGATGCGGTGTGGGGCGGAGCGAAACTTAGTAGTAATTTAGTTTCAGAAGGCATATTTCTTACTTAATCGTTGATAACCCCATTTAAAATTGCAAGTTAAAGCAATATTGTCACTTTTTGAAGAGCGCCCCCCAAATGTTTCAAAATTTGATATTTTTGCACAGTTTACGTTGGTATTGTCCTAGGAAACAAACTACCTGCGAACGTAATGACTAAAAAAAAAATAGCCGTATATATCACAAAATAAGCGATTTTGTATTAGAAAATTTGGGATCCCAGATGGACTTAATTAACGGCCAGAGCTGGAAATGCGCCGTTTATGTCCGCCATGATGACATTTAACAGTGCCCCATCGAGAAAATAACCTTTAACCTTGATTTGCCCGAACTATGAAACAACCTAATGGAGGAGCCGTAAGACAGCGTACATATGGCGCTATTTTCCTTCCCGGCTTCATTTCACATTGGAAGCCGTTTCCATCCTTCCAGCATCCGTTGAATTATTATCGGGGATCCCCGATAATAATATTCTTAGTACGAAAAGGTTCCTCCTTCGTTTGTGACACATAGACATTTTCGAGCTAAAACCATTCACCTTTACTAGTTTACTAACCAGTTACCAATGCAACCGGTAAAATCGCCAAATTTTTGAAAAATTGGGGCGCCCTTCAAAAAAATGGTGCTAATATTGCTTTAATTATAAAAAAATAGTATTATAGGCCTACTTTTGAGTACGGTCGGAAAAAGATAAACTGGTGTAATGCTAATTTTTGAATGCAGCTTTCGCCACGTTCAATACAAATGTGGTCGTCATTTCCTCAAATCTGAAGAAGCCCTACACTTAAAAATAGTTCTGTAAGTACTTTTTAAAATCGCGCTGGAAAAAATGAAATTTAATGGGTTATAGAAGGTATTTCCCAATGTAAGTCTCAGGGCAATTTGTTTTCTGTGTTTCCACAGGTGCAAGTTTTTTTAAACCCTCTATAAGGGGTGGGGTATTTTTTTCTTTATTTTTTCAAAGAAAGTGTGTTTTTTTTTTTGCTCGTATTGGTGGGTGATATTTTTTTTTTTTTTAAACCTTCCAACCCACCCCCTCCCTTGAAGTCGAATGGGGCGTCCCTAAGGGCCCGGAAAATTGTGTTTTTTTCTAGATGGTCTCTCTTTGGTAATTGTTCTGAAACCCTTGCATGTTTGATGGCCAAACGCAGTTTCTCAGTGCAAATCTGATCGAAACAATGTCCCCTTCTCTTTCCCTCCCGCTCTTTTTGCTTCTCCATCTCTCTCTCTCTCTCTTCTTCTCTCTTCTCTCATCGCTTTCTTTTTTTGTTGCTTCTCAAAAGTGGTGCGGGCGACGCAGCCCTGGCGCATAGCTGCGCCGGCCCTGGAGGGGGAGTGTGCGGAGTGTGGGCAGGGGGAGGTGTTTGTCCGGGTGTTGGGGAGGGGGTGGGGGTTTTAGTTGCATTTATCACATATTAGTGATCGCAACATTCGGCGGTTACATATTTTACGCATTGCGTAAATACGAGTTCGCCTTTTTTTTCCTATTTTTTGTTCTTTTTGTTTTTTGTTCTATAATGATGAGGAATGTCCACCCGCTGTAGTGTGCCATCCCTGAACTTGGTTTTGTCCATATAGATAACACAAAAAAACTAAGCTATGTCAGTGTTCTATTTTATTATAAGTATTTTATTTTTAGATCCCACATGAATGCATTGAAAGGTTGTCCATGCTCATGCATTTTTGCAACAAATTTATAATTCATGGGAAAATTACCATTACCATGCTAATGCAACATATTAATTTTATTCCTTCCATCATAACTCCAAAGGTGTCTTTGTTTCTGCAATGTTGCACATATTTATTATTCATTGGAAGTTACCCATTAATCATGTATTGATGCTCTATATAGGCACTGGGAGGGCATCTTCTCTATCGGTGTTTTCTACATGCATTAGAGCTGTCAGTAAACTATATACCAAAATATCTTTTCCTTGAGGGTTTTGCTACTGGTAGTCCTGGTAACCAGTACTACCTGTCCCCGGGCCGAGTTGTCCACGGCTAAACCATCACCCCATCGGGTTTGTAAGGAAAATCTTTTAGGAGGGAGCTGGTTACCACCGGGTAGAAGAAAAATAAGATCTACCTAGAAGGGGCGCCACTTTGGAGAGCTAACTCGGCATCCCGCACATGCTGCCTTGCGTGGGCGTGATTTTCCCAAAGGCTAGGCCACCGCTGACAACTGGTTTGGCGTCAGGAAGGGCATCCTTTTTGCTCCAATAACCCCTCACACAGCAGTTTGTGAGTTGAATCCAGCCACCCCCCCCATTTAGCGGACAAACGGATTTAAAACTTGTTTAAACTACTTAACTAAACACTCTGCAGTGTTTTGGAGAGGGGAAATTCACATAGCTTTATAACTTCAAACAAAACTATTAGTCCATATTAAATTAAACAATATTGGTTACGTATCGGAAAGACAAAAGCATTTTGATGACCCTACTTGCATAAACTTATCCATCACTCTAAGTATTACCTACCCATGTGGCCTTGACAAACTCTAGAATCCCATCTAGAATCTAAGTCAATGCAGTTGCATGTGGTCTAGTAGTTGCTTCTCTGATGAGGTCTTTGACCGAAAGTTCATACAGCATTACAGACAAGTTACAACACTGTATCAGTCTGGCCATCCATACACACTGCGCTTATCTAATTACAACCGTCATGAAAGCAGATATCTTTCCCGCTTAGATAGTGTGGTAATTCTCCTCCGGCTCCATGGACAACATAGATTGCCTGGCTAAACGGTTAGAAAGGTGAACCTACAATCAGTGAGATTGACCCCTATTACATGTTTGTTCTCAACATTTATGAGCCGTAATCCTGTTGTAATGAAAAAGGTTTGTTGAAACAGAAGCATTACCCTGATTTTTCATACGCTTGGAACTATACAATCACTTTTTTTTCACTTCCTCAAAAGAATTTCTTGAGTATCTGCATTCCTTATGACCTTTTTGTATTGTGTGTGGGGATTAGTTTTTGAACATTTTGCCGTTTTTGTTAATTTGTGGATTCAATGGCTACACATAAAGACACATTGTCAATCAATCTTTATATAAAAACAACCCACAAAAGATTGGTACACAAAAAACCCCAGGACACAGTCTGGGCAGACCCAGACAGTGCAGGGTACAACAATATATATTTACGAGGCAAGTGATAACACTATTTACAATATATAAAACGACAAACAAGTGTCGGAAAAAAATTGAGTCCTGGAGAAGGGTTTAGCAGGAAATGTATGGAGAGGTTTTCCAAACAGGGTTCAAACGGGCGTTCCGATGGTCTAGCTCGAAGATTAGAGCCAAATTTGCTATCTCCTTCCTTCAGGGTCTTGAACATCTTTCCGACCAGCTGAGAAAATCGAACATAAACGATTTCCGCATTATCCGTAGGTGATGAGCCCACGGCTACCCGTTTTCAACCAATAAGCTGACAGCTATAACCCTTTTGGGTTAAGGTCTTCACCAGGTTCAGCGTTAAATTTTGGATTCTTTAATAAGAATGGGCTTTTCAATATTGTCTCGAACGGAACCGTGAGCTCAACAAGGTCAATCCTGACACCGTCTTCGTATACCACAACCATATCTGGCTTTAAGTTGGTAACCAAATAATATTTTGGAGGAATGGACCCACCACAGGTTGAATAACCTTGTAGGTCGGCAAAGAACGGTGGCAGAACTGAGCATAGCTTTTATGCGTTTACTCGTTTAGTCATATGAAGTAAAATAGAATTATGTCGCCAGGTCAACCGCCCTTGTTCAAGAGACACTGGGCATGAATTCAAACATGAAGTAAGAGTCTCTCTATTTCCACAGAGCTTCATTTATCAGTAGATCTTTTGCCCCAGTTCGCAGTTAATATGTAGGGTGGGAAGAAAATCAATGGCGCCGAGTTGCAAACTAAGTACACAAACACCCTTCGGAAGGTTAAAGATAAGTGATATCCATGTAAGATCGCAAGACTGGATATCCATAAACTTCAAAAGGTTACACTTGTTGTAGCAAAGGACTGATTTAATTCTTGCCAAAACTCTTCCTATTTTTCGAAAATGATGCTCTTAATTCAATTTAATTTTACACCATGACCCTGGTTCTTACCTTTTTTCAACAGCTGTATTATAGGTAGATGCCATTTTTGAAAACCATTTTTCAACATCTTCCGTGTCCACTGAGACTCACGCTCAAGTTTGCTTTAAGAGCAATGGATCCCCCGAGTATCGGCCTTGACCACTACCCCGACTCATACGCTAACTCTGCGACTTCCAAATACAAATCAATAATAGTTTGGGATCTCCAGGCCCTACTGACTATGAATAAAGGATGGGAGTATCGCCGTTTATTATAGCAAGACCCAGCCATGATTTCACAGCTGTTGTATAATGGATGGTCAAGCTGTTGGAGTTGACGCGTCGCATAGTTTCGTGCAAACAGTGAGGCATGAATCTCAGTGAAGGGACTGCAGATTTAACATACACAGCGCAAAATTTTATATCATTACGAATTTGAAAGATTCTATATTTTGAATAAAACAGTCAATTTGTCTTTGATAAGTATCAAAAATATCTTTAAAGTTTTTGCCGTTAAAGGTAATGTG
This sequence comes from Ophioderma brevispina, assembly GCA_023653785.1. Classification (NCBI taxonomy): domain Eukaryota; kingdom Metazoa; phylum Echinodermata; class Ophiuroidea; order Amphilepidida; family Ophiodermatidae; genus Ophioderma; species Ophioderma brevispina. The sequence continues at coordinate 15,725 of JAMKCH010015625.1, forward strand.
CTTCCCAAAAATTTTCGTGAGCTTCCTGCAAAGACTTCATAACAGAATCACCAATATTAAATGTTAATCTCTCTGACCTGCCACTCCGACTTAGAGAGTTTTTTTACCATTTAACTGGCCTTGAGAAGTCAAAATCATAGCGCTTGTTGTGTCCAAAATCTCTGTCATCAATTTTTGATTGTTTCCTCTTATCAGAGGTGATCAGACAAAGTCGTCTGCAAAGGGTAAATTTATATAACGTGTCCCTCCAAATTATCCCATGGTTTCTTCTTTAGTTGTTAAGAAACTGGACAATGGGGTCGAACACAAAAAGAAAAATTTATAGCGATAATCGGATCAACTTGAAAAACGCCGCGCCGAAAATTGAAAGGGGCGGAGCGCCATCCAGGACCTTTAACTTCACCTTGATCTTGAGTAGAGATTCTGGACATACATGCAAATTGAATTAGGAATCATATTGCGCTTCAAAGTTATAATGAATTAAATTATGTTCGACACACCCGAAGGCGTCGGCCAGATCTAAGAAATGTATCATTTAGGGTTCTTTTTTTGTTTCTCGCATTAGCCAAAGTTCATCATCACAATGTATGTTCGAACGCACCCATTATTCAAACCTTTAAAATGCTTGTTGGGTTTTAGGATCCATCAGCTTGTTGCGAAGCATATAATCGGCGATTCTATCTGACAACATTTGCTTGAACATTTACCAACGCATAATTAGCGATATCATGCGGAAATTTTCTGGTCTGTTAGTCTCGCCGGATTTGACTGATGTAACTATGCTTTAGAACCAACTAGCCTTGGTGGATCACCAGAACCACCAATTTTGTAAAAGAGTAGCAAGCAAATGGTGTGTTGTTGATAACTAGCAGAGAGCGCCATACATGAGTCCGTCGGGTCTCTGGGGGTGACGTAGCCCTTTCTTCTTTTTCAAAATCATACGGATTATCTTTTGGCGAAATGGGCGCATATTAAATGATTTGCCAGTCTCGTAATGTGTGGTAAAATAATTGACACCCGATTAAATTAATCAAGATTGACTGGATTAAGCCGACGCCATATTCATTGGAAATATTCATTGCAAAGCAGCATCACAAGTTCTGAGAGGAGCACTTTTCTTGACCAATCGTACCAATCGAACAACACTGTTTAGAAAATTTCCAAAAATTTTCACATTAGTGATACATTTCGTGGAAACGTGACTGTTTACTTTTGCGTTTATTATCATCCATGTCCGTTTCAAATATTGTGGGCTTTTACAGCCTGGCGGAAGGCTTTACGGTCTTCATATCATTGCGTTTTTTTTCCCAAAGGCTTTTTCCGGATAACTGTTTACTGGATATTTGGCTTTCTTAAAAACCACTTTCATGATCAATATCATCACGATTATGTGCCCCTGTTTCTCTTTTGTAAAAAATTCTTGTTTCGAGGATAGAAAGTCATGCTGACCTCCGGTTATTGTTCACCAGCGTTGGGCTGGACTTACGTTCTCCGTTGCTATGTCCATTATGTAGTGGCCGAGTAATCGCTTAAACTCACAATTTGTTAATGTCCAGGCATCTTGCGTCAGGGTTTTTGGTAGTGCAAAAGAGATAATCCTTGCTTGACTGCCTTGTGAAACTGCAATAGTTAATCGCCATAAAAGACCTGTACTAGAACCAATCCATTGTATCCAATGCAAAGTTTGTTTTTTTTATATTGTTTTTTTTTTTCAGTCCGCTTCTGGTCTGCTGCTCCCGTTTCTTTACCTCTAGCCAATATTGCTTGGGAGCCTGAACTAAAGTCCTCTTCATTTTAATTTTTGATTTGACCTCTATTTTAACGCCTGGAATCTTTTGGACTTGTTTTCCGCCTAATTTTCTCAATAAACCCATTTTTCGTGATTTTGATGGACATTTTGGTGCTGTCCTCAGTTTGATCCAAAGAGTCAAAATATTTGAAAATTTCCAAGAGTCTCATGACGTAAAGGAGGTAAGTCTGTAGAAATTTTTGGAACTGGAAAGATTACTGAAAATTGACAAAAAGGAATATTAAAGCACCAGATTCTCAATTGAATTTTACGTTTACATGCCGATGTTTCCCGTATGGACATCTAGTGATTTAAAAATCTCCAATTTTGTCTTTATTAAGTTGCTATTGGCCCTTTTCTCTTTTAGGGTTTGTTAGGATACCTGATTTAGCAATCACTGATAGTGCCTTTAAGGTGCTTTGGTCTGAATTGTGTTCTGATTTTTTTATGTTATGGTTTTCGCTACTTGATATGAGAACCTGGTACTTGCTTGTACGCCCCATCAAGTACCGTTAAACTTGCATTTTTTATGGTAGAAGCAATAATGCATATTGCAAAGCCCTATTCAATACTGTGCTGATGGTTAACCAATAAAACGGCATTTTTTGTTTATATCTTGGGAATGAAATGGATTTGAGGGCTCAAATTTCAGGACGACAATGAGAATTCTATTACCTCTGCTGCCCATTATTCAAAAGCGTGCTCTTTGATTGGTTGTTTACTGCCCATTATTCTGCAATAATGGGTCGCGATTACGCTCTATTGCATGATGCAAATCGCACATTCTTTTTGGCGCGTGCCACCATCACTATAAGTGCACACGCTAACATTTACGCGGAGAAGACGAAGCGCGCCCTCTAAAGACATAAACAACTGTTATAAGTTTTTAGTAAGAAATGGCCAGTTTTTCGGGTATTATTTTACTTTCTTACTGTAATAGAATAGAAATAAAGGGTGCGATGTTCATGTTTATGTCGAATAATGTATCCTCGGCAGTAAAAACATTTTAATAATGGGTCTCGGCTTCGCCTTTCCCATTATGTTTTTACTTGCCTCGGACACATTATTCTTACATAAACATGAACATCTTACCCTTTATTTCTTAAAAATAAGGCCTTTCATCTCATATCAAAATCAATAGTACTTCCGGGTAAATCAGCGGGGTCCCAAAGACGATCGGAACACGCACATTTAAGCCTTGTGGATCAAAAGTACAGATTTTTTTTCCCCAATTTGTTTGTTTATCCCTACAAGAGTAAGGCTTATGTTATCTTGCCGGGTGGATGTCTGTATGCGATGTTATGACTGTATGCGATGTATGTCTGTATGCAATGTATGTCTGTATGCGATGTATGTCTGTATGCGATGTATGTCTGTATGCGATGTATGTCTGTATGCGATGTATGTCTGTATGTGATGTATGTGTGCATGTGATGAAAACATGTCATTAATCCATACCAACAAAACTAAAGGATTTCAAACTTGGTTTACTACTAATGAGCCTATAATTTGCATAAGAACAAAAGACTTTCTTAGATTTAAAAAAAATCATTTTCTGCTTGCAAAATTCATATTTCATTCCAAGTGAAGAATACAATTGGTACACACTGAAGGGTGTGTGTGTATTTGAAAAATGCACAAAACACTGTTACACTCCTGGTTAACTAAAACCAACAATTTTAATTTAATTGATGCGTAACATGTGTGACCTTGCACTAATAGTTAATACAATATACAGGGGTAGTCGCTCAGATGATTTCAATTCATAACAGTTTTCAACCAAGCACAGCCAATTTGTTGCTAATTGCTTACAAGGCGACAAGTGCTGTTTTTACAGACAGGTCAAAGTGCCATGGTTACGGTAAACAACTAGCGTGACCCATAAGGTGATTTTTGCGTGTTTATCCTCATCTTTAACCACCTGTCATCCGATTATAGATGATGTGACTTCCGTTCACAGGGTTTGTTTATCAGCCTATTAGCTCCAGGACTCTTTGACAACTGCTCATTATTGATTCCTTATTTGCTGCTGTTTGAAAAGTTTGGGCAAAAAATATTGTCAGTCAATCTATTCTATTCAACAATTCTATTGTTGGCTGCTACAGTGACATCACAAGTCCTGTCATTATGTGTGTGTGTGTGTGTGTATGCAACTAAGCATATTGCTATTAGCTTGCAGGTATGGCAAGCCATTAGGGTCATTATGTATTGCGGCAACACGTTGCTTTCAAAAGCAGCACAATACATAATGACGCGGAGAGGACACTCATGTTTAATAGTGTATACAAGTTGTGACAAAAATTTTCGTTACACCCTAATGAGTTCCACCTTGCTATAAAAAAATTTTTATACCAAAATTTTTCCCCAAAGTTATTTTTTGCTAAAATGTGTACCTTTTTGGGTACAATTTACAAACATTTTTAAACTACCATGATCAAATTCAGTATGATCTTGAAAACTACCCTTTTTCCTGAAAATCATTTTTTAACCCCCAACCTTTCTTACCCAAGGCCCCATTTCTAAATCATAGACATGGGGTAATCCCTCAAATACTTAGTTTCAATTCTGATATGCTTAGCAAAATATTGTTTCTTTTTTCTTCAAAGTTAGCTAGGTAAGGAAACGCTGACCTAAACAAAGGATGCGAGTTGTTGCTCGCTTCCAAAACCCTTTCGCTTATTTTTTGGGTTATGCGTGCTGTATTCCAGTGGCTTCCTGGAGTTAGTTTAAGGCGGCAAAGCTTTAATCAAAGGTTTAGAACATCACTACACTTTAATGACCACAAATCTGTAGAACCAGTGGCGTACCGAGGCAGTCGACCCAGAGGGGGCAAATTTCGAAGTCGTCCCGCCAGAGAGGGCAAAATTCGTAAATCGTCCCGGTGATTTGCTCCAATTAGGTCTGAATTTGAGAAAATGCGCCAAATTTACTTTAATTTTGTCCAAATTTGGCCTGAAATTGGTTGCAATTCCCCGAAAAAGAGGGATAAAATGCACATTTTGGCCCATATCGTCCCACTTTTTCGAGCCAAAGGGGGCAACTTGCCCCCCTGCCCCCCGGTCAGTACGCCACTGTGTAGAACCAGATTAGCTTTGAAACGAATAAAATACCCTTTTAAATCTGAAGAAGCCCATCTCATCGCATTATGTGTGGCCTCATCTACTGCTGACAAGCCATCAGAACTTATTTAGTGTTTCTACTCTTTGTAAAGGTCATTCTTCAATGCTGTGATTTTCAATTGGCATTATCTGAACACTGGATATCAACGAAGCAACTTACCATGTGTTTACCATTAATCTTTTAGTTGGGTTTTCAGGTCAGAAGTAGCGATAATTTTCCAGTAAAATGTTAAAAGCTGTCAGCCAGATTGAGGTACCATTATCTTTGAGGTACCATTATCTTTGAGGTACCATTATCTTTGAGGTACCATTATCTTTGAGGTACAGGAGCATCTTTGGAGTAACCTGACATATCATGCAAATATGGGCATCTGGCTAGGTGTAGTACTAAATCACAATCCTGGGTTAAGAGGCAAACACATACTTTCCACCAATTAAAATTTATAATTTGCTTAGGAGTCCATTTGTTCTAATCCATTGCAATAATCTATTGTCTGAATGACATTATTAGTCATGCACAACAACATAACCATGTTCCATCTCCTTCCACAACAAAATTGCAATGTTATTTTTGCCTAGTGAACTGCATGTGCACTTTCCCCTTTCTCTCTCTCTCAAGCATGGAATTCAAATCCTCCTCAAGTTACACTTAGAGGTATTCCATTTTAGACAGACCACAAAATGCGCTTATGTTTTCCAGGAAGGCAAGTCCGCAAAAGTCAAGGCCCGAGCGGCATGTCTGGAGGCCTGTCAATAAAACACCACCATGTGATTGGTACAAAGGATGCGTAGTCACATTTACAGATGATTGCTAATCAATAGCTGTAAGATTCTGAAAGAGAAACTGCCAATTTGCACGTTTACATCTCAAGGACATTGTTTAACTAGGCTGGAAATAGCAGGAAGGTAGGACCAAGTCAGATCGTTACAGAGCTATTAGCACTTCCGATGGGACTTTCAGAGGGGCTAATGTAGTAAAAGTGGACTTATGTGTTACATTTATGTTCATGTTTTTCACACCTTTCCAGCAGCTAACAAGAAAATAACACCGATCAAATAGCGTAGAAGACCAGGCCGTCGACCCATGACCAAAAAAAAAAAAACTTCTTTTTGGGCAAAAAAGATTTGAAGGATGTCTTTGGGTTCCCTGATCGATGTTTGAAGGTTTTTGACTTGGGCGCTTGCCGCTCAATGTTCCGGCATTTGGGGAAGGGGCAAACAAAGTTAACCTGGGTAAATAAAAATTGAGAACATGTCGGCATTGAATTAATATGCATGTCCAATTTCTCGCCTTATCATACGGAATCGAAAAAGGTATAGTTTGTTAAGATCCGACTTCAAATGGGAGGACGCTATGGCCAAAATGTCCAAAGGTTCAATGTACTTTCGTAGGGTCATAGTGTTAATATAATATGAATTTTAAAGATGAAAGTGTCTAATTATGTTTTTGTGCATGACAAAGTCAATTTTGCAACTTTAATAGTAGAATGTTAGTGTGGATGAAATAGCTGCCCTTTTTGTGTCACCTGCCTAAGGCAGAAGACACACAATGGGAATCACTTTGTCCACTGTTGTTGTGTGATGTCTGTTGTTGTTGGAGGCTCTTGTTGTTGATGTCTGTTGTTTGTGAAACAAGGGTTAACATTGCCTGTAATATCCTCATCTTTGATGGATTTAAACCAAAATGCGCCACATGTGCAACATGGCATCCCCCACTTGTCGATGAGGGTGCAAAGGACACATGCCAAGGTCATGTGAGGTCAAGTTGTAAAATAGGCTGGAAAATTGAAAATTGACCTCATTTGAAAGTTGAATTTCAATTGGAAAAACAAACTGGTTTATGGAAGTTCTACATTGTTTATGAGGTCCCAAGGTAAATATCAAGGTCAAAAGGTATGTTAGGTCTATCATTCACAAGAGTTCCGGCGACAGCAGGCAAAACAAGCGGTCCAGGACGATGTATTTTAATTTTTATCTTGATAGAAAAAGCCTTTTCATCTTCTGTAAAGTTTGTGCCAATATTTCAATCTGTTATGATTGTGTGAGAGCTACCAAAAACGTAATTTTGTAGCCCCATATACGCCCTTGTAAAATTAACTTGGTCAACCAAAATGGGACACATTTTCGTCTTAACTTCCAAACTAAACATCATTAAGCCCTAAGATTTCACAGGGTCAATAGAAAAATTTCAGGCCACTTCCGGTAATAAATTTTGGATTCTGGGGATGAGGCTATTGTTAGTGATCGGACCATAGAGCTTTAAATTGGTACATTCCCTGGTGGTCTGTTGTGCACATTCTACAGGTCTTAAAAACCACAAATACACATTGTGGTCCATCAGGGTGACGTTGTGGTGCTAGTCAGGGACAACACTGCCTTAATTAAATTGTTTTGTGTTTTTACACCAGGGTTAAGGTATGCCGTTCGAAAGTCATAGGGTAGGGGGGGTGGTGGTTGTCACCCTGTATAAAACTCGGATCAAATTCTAGCAAACAGGGGAAAAGCCTGACAGATTAAAGGTGCATTTCATGATCCTAACACATTTATTTTTGTGATTAAAGGTGCTTGTTCCGATTTATTGTCATTCTTCTCTAATTGATAAGAGAGCCTGGCACTTGCACATACACTTCATCAAGTTACCGTGGGAAACAAAACTTGCGGTTTTGATGGTAGCGCAATAATGCATGTTGCAAAACCCTATTCAATACTGTGCGAATATTGATGGTTAACCACTAAAACGACGGTTTTTTGTTCTATCTTGAGAATGAAAATGATTTGAGGGTCTCAAATTTCGGACGGGTTAATGAGGAAAAATTAGCACCTTTCATATGATATAAAAATCGATACTACTTCCGGGCAATCCGGGGCTTGGTCCCAAACGACGATCGGAACATGCACCTTTAAACTAGATTTCAAAGGAAAAGGTTCCATTTCTAAAATTTCTGTTGAGTCTGTGTTGCATTTTGATGTTATGAGTGAATAAGTTGTATCGAGCTTCCCCACAGGGCCCCCACTTTGTTGTAATTTTGTCCATTACGCGATAGAAAAATCCAAAATACAATTTCTCTAGATTAGATCGAATTGGCATATGAGATTAGGCACCAAATTCTATACTTGGGACAAGGGTTCAGATGATATAAAAATCTCAATTTTTGGAGGTAATCGGGGGATGAGGCTTTTTGGTGGATAATGAAGTGGTCATTTAGGAAAGGCTGATACAATATTCAGTCACCATCACCAAAATAGCATAACTAAATTACTGCACAAAACTGATATTCGGGATTTTGCAAAGCCCTTTTCAACTTTATTTTTTTTTTAATAATTACAAAACTAAAAAATTAAAAAAAAAAAGACAAAACTTTTCTTTTTCATGGGGGAGTTTTTTTTTTTGTGAAATCCACAAATAAGTGACCCAGTTGGCAATATCACAAATACAAAAAATATGTTATTGGCTTGAGTTCAGATCCTCCAAGGGTTTAAAGATTTCTAATGCAATCTGAGCCCAACTTTTGGCATACTTTTGATAAGATGGTGACATCTTTGGCTTGGTTTTGATGATAAGCAATACAACACAGCAACTTTTAATTTCTTAGTCCTTAGTTTCTTAGTTCTTAGGCACTCTGCCTGAGTAGAACTGATTGAACTTGCAAGTGGAAGCATGGAGCATAGCCCAGGTGATTTGGAGACTTCAAATTAGGTGCTTGATAGAGTGAATTCTCATCATGGTAAAGCTTTATTTTTTAAGTTTTGGGGAGGGGGAATATACTCCACTCGCCACACGATTTCTGCCTAATATGATCTGTGACATTTGTATCAGACCTGTGAGCCGATGAATGAATTTGGTAGAATGCCTTAAACAAGGCTAACCCCAAGGGGACATGATCCCAAAACTTAAACCAAAGCATTCTAGCCAGCTTTATACATTTTTGACGGAAAATATCTCCTTGTTGTAAAATTGCAAATATTTTAGGTTTAAAACACCCATTTCTTTATGAAATCAGTCACTATGGTGCAATTGAAAAAAAAAGTGGTACTATCATCAAGGAAGAAACATTGAAATATTTAACATGACTTTACCCTCACCCTGATCAGGATTTCATTTAAGAGCATTTAAGAGCATGTGTGGTCCAGTGGATTGAACAGCAAACTCATGATTGGAAGATTGTGAGTTCGAGCCCTGCTACAGTCAATATACTGTGCACTTTATCTGGCTTGCTTCATCGACCCAAGTGCTATTTTTAGCTATTTGGGCATCTAAATATATTACAGTCTAAAGTGCCGATAGGATTATCAGTCAGCAAAATGATTGTGATGATTTTCTGATGGCAGCGTAATAATAATAGGCAACAGAACTTTGAATCCACTATAAAAATGTCAATATTATTATTGTTATCATTATTGTTATTTGGACAAATACAATATTGAGTGATAGATATAATAGAACACTTTATAGTGATTATTTTTGCATGGTTTTATTTTTGCACTTTTGTGAGCAGCACCTGATGTAAAATTTATAAACTGCCAAAATATTTTAGCTCACAGGATGTTTAGTTGGTTGGAACCACAAATTAAAACACCAAAAAAGTGCTCAGTTCTGTGAAGAAAAATTATGAAAATTTAAGGACTGTGAAAATAAGGTACCATCTTAATCCTTGTCCAGGTATGAGTGAGAGAATGCCACTCAATACTACAACAACGTCGTGTACTAGAAATTGATTGTCAACTCAGAAAAAAAAAAGAAATCAATAACATCAAGGAATATTTTGCTTGGACAAACAAATCATATTTCTTTCCTTCTCAACCACTTGATAGCTGAGGCGAGCTGTTACAAACAATGCCACGGCATGACCAATATAGTGTCTGGCTGCCAGTGAAATATCGATGGGGATATAGTGTGTCCAGCGCAAGACCGATTGGCTTACGGGGATGACCAAGGCAGAAAGAGTCTCGGAGACAGCTTCTGAGCTGCTTCTGCGTGGATTTTTGTGCTGCTGTGAGTTTTATTGACAAGTCTGAGTAAATTTTCCACCGTCTGTTTATGCTGCATTGGTTTGTGCTAGGTTGTGCCGTGACTGCTTGCTGTGTTACTAAGGGAAGGATTTATAAAGTATTGTGAATTTGTCACATCTTTCTGTGTTGATATGATACCAGTTAATTTGTCATTTAAGTAAGTATCAAGTTAGCGTAAATAAGTAAAGGATGACTTTAGTTGGCTCCGTGTTTTAGGGAACTTGGTATAGCATTGTATGTTATAATGTGGTGTGTTATTGAATGACTTGCATTGCTCAGTTGTTGACGTATGGCCAGTGGTGGCATTTGGAAAGTAATTGTGGGGGGCAGTGGAGGGGAAGTTGATAGTAATGATCAAAATATCAAAGAAAATTACAAGCCTGTAACATAAACTAATTGAACGTTGGGTGCATTCGGGTGCACTCACAGCAATAATTCTATGTAAGCTAATTACCAAGGGGGTAAAAACTGCAAATTTGTGTGTATTCCACTGCAATAGGTAATTATTTTCCATATATTTAAAGGGCAAAAAGTGGGATATGATGGGGCAAGGAAGGTAAAGGTAATGTGCAGGCCTGTGAGAGTTCAGCTTTTTAGCTGATTTCAGCTTTTTAGTGCTTTCAAAAAAAAGTCAAAAGTTTAGCTTTTTCTTCATTTTCAGCCTGGTTTTGACCTCTGTACCCAGTTTCAGCTTTTTTTCAGCTCTTTTTTTTAAAACCTCACTCACAGGTTTGAATGTGGGTGGCCTGAAGTTTAAAAATTACAATAATTGGTTTTTTTTTAAATTAAAAATTACAATAATTATAATTACTTTTGTTAATTGTAATTGTTTTTTTATTAAAAATTACAATAAGTAATTGTTTATTTAATTAAAAAATACAATATTTGTAATTTTTAAACCTGAAGTTTAAAAATTACAATAAGTAATTGTAATTGCTTTTGTTACTTGTAATTAATTGTTTTTTAATTAGAAATTACAGTAATTGTTTTTTAATTAACAATTACAATAAGTAATTGTAATTTTTAAACCTGAAGTTTAACAATTACAATAAGTAATTGTAAAACCTGAAGTTTAAAAATTACAATAAGTAATTGTTTTTTAAATTAAAAATTACAATAAGTAATTGTAATTACTTTTGTTAATTGTATTTTGTTTAATTAAAAATTACAATAAGTATTTGTTTTTTAAATTAAAAATTACAATAAGTAATTGTAATTACTTTTGTTAATTGTATTTTGTTTAATTAAAAATTACAATAAGTGTTTTTTAATTAAAAATTGCAATAAGTAATTGTAATTTTTAAAGCTGAAGTTTAAAAATTGCAATAAGTAATTTCAAAAATTACAATAAGTAATTGTTTTTTAATTAAAAATTACAATAATTGTAATTATTTTTGTTAATTGTAATTGTTTTTAATTAAAAATTACAATAATTGCTTTTTAATTAAAAATTACGATAAGTAATTGTAAAACCTGAAGTTTAAAAATTACAGTAATTGTTTTTTAATTAAAAATTACAATAAGTAATTGTAATTACTTTTGTTAATTGTATTTTTTAAATTAAAAATTACAATAAGTAATTGTTTTTTTATTAAAAATTACAATAAGCAATTGTAAAACTTGCAGTTTAAAAATTACAATAAGTAATTGTATTTTAGACGATGCCACTGTTAGCTAATTAGGTTCTTTTGAAGTGGTGGCGACTCCAGGGATTTCATTACTCATTATTAAGTTTGAGGGGTGGGGAAATGGGGAAGGCAAAATTCTGGAGGCTCTAAGATAGATAGTGTCATTTGGGACTCGGGGGTAACCTTCAAACCTCTGGGCACTACCATGTATCTATAGGTGCGTTTCTATTGGGATCATTTACCGGAAAAGAGAAGGATAAGGGATTAAATGTACTCAATAGAAACGACCTCCCTCACCTTTTACTGGTAAATCAACCGGCAAAATTTTCCTTCTTGAGGAAGGAAAATAGCGGGGTCACTTACCGGTAAAGCCAATAGAAACACACTACGTTCCGCCGACAGTGTCGCATACAGGCGAGGGAAACGGAATTGATAAATACCGCGTGATTACGAGCGACGATAGGCCCTACGTTTGGATGGGTAGAGAGAGAGATGAGGGACAGAATTCGGCGGTTGGCTCTCGATCTTACCAATCGGCCGCTGTACAACTCATGTAACTTCGAACCCTTCTCTGACGTTATGAACATTTAACCCATCTAACACATTTGCCTCTGAATTTTGAATGTAAATGTCAAATCGACATCATTTCCTACTATCGCACGCCCGACATATTTTGTTGAAAAAAAGTCAACCGACAATGCTTGCGTTGACATCATGTACATAACCTTTTGCCGGCAAAGTTTATGTGGAGTTGATCGACAGCAGCCCAGGGGCAGTGCCAGAGGGGGGGCAGGGGGGAGCTCCCCAACGTGGGGAATCTTCCCCCTCTTGCCCCCCCCTGAAACAATAGTGATTTAATAGGCATATACTATACTAAAAAATTGTAATATTATGCGTGCCCCCTGAAACTATGTGTGCCCCCCCCCTTTTGCCCCCCCCCCATGATGAAAAAAAAAGCTTGCTACGCCATGCAGCAGCAGGGTCGTATTACCGGTAAATACAGCGGCCCAATAGAACTGACCGTATCCACCTTCCTGGCTCTTTCCCGGTAAGAGATTTGCCGGTAAAAATGCTGATCTTCTAGAAACACACTTATCAGTATTAAGCACATTTGATTGCGTCACTTAAGCCCGTTACACGAGGCCAAAAAGTCGAAGTGAATTCGATGGAGTCGCCATCGATTTCACATTTTCCTGAAATGGAAATCACGCCAGTCGTTAACGAGACGACTTCAAAAAAGTCGAATTCGTAAAGTTGCTTTTTAGCAACTTTGGAGTGACTTTGGGAAAGTGTCATTGAATTCGAATTTGTGCAGTATAAACGAACACGTAATCGATTAAGTCCACTGGTCCCTAACAAGTGACCGCATATGGGCATTTCTGGCTTATCACCAAGCAAGGCAAGTGGCTTCATGAAGGTAGCGCAGCCATTTCAAAGAATTCAGACTTCGGCGTTGTTGTCTTCGTTTCTCTCTACTGTGCCGTAGTTTGTAATATTTAGCCTAATTTCACAGAAAAAGTTAACACAGCCGCCGAGAGCAACCGCAATTTAGCGTTGGGCTGGCTATGTTAGTCTATATGAAATTACTAGATGAAACAATATTGGGTGCCTCAAAAAATCTCTCGCTGCACCCCCCCCCCTCCATGCACTTAACAATCAATATATTTTACCTTATTTTTTTTGTGAAGGCATTGGCTTGTGTCAATAGCTTTCACATGATTGTCAATAACTTCCAGCTGTCTCAGGGGATGACCCCTTGCAGAAAAACACAATATAGATTTAAAATAAGGCATGGACTTGGTCAATAAATTGATTAACGTAAACCACACTTCTTTGACACGGCACAATTGTCAATATTTCTCTCAATGTTAAGATGATGGTCTTGTTGGATTTGTTGACGTGGAAGCATCATTACATTATACACTGTGCACCTACTCTGGATCAGTGCTATTCTGTTATATAGAAACAAAATGCCTGGTAGGTACAATGGGTATAATATAATTATGTCAGGTGGTTTAGCGTAAGTGATCTTTTTCTATTTGTCTAAATAAATTTCTTTATGTTAAATTGGGGATTAGGGGTAGATCTAGACGGTGGAAAAAAATTGGTTATGAGGTCAAAGGTCACATAGCAAGGTAAAGGTCATTGAGGCCTACATAACCAACCACGACGTCAGGAGACACTAGTGGTCCGCGGATTGCAATGTATTTTTTACTATTTATGAAGGCCATAAATGTCAAGGATCCAGCATTTTGCACAAAAATCGGCCAGTTAAAAAGAAACTTCGGGTTCTCAGTATACTTTTATAACAACAAAATTGAAACAACAGTGTGTTAATCTAATTACCTCCTCCTCCCCCTGCCCCCTCCTCCTCTGATATAAGGTTGTACTGACGTGAAAATTGTGTTAAAGGGTAAATTGAGATGAGAGGTGACCGGTGCTCAGAGGCAATGAATGAGCAGCAGATGGGACATACAAAAAAGAACGGGAAATACAAAAAAGGATACAGAACGAAGGAATAAATTTCGTTAAACAAGAATTTGTATGTGTACATGCCTCTGTAGCTGTCACCATGACTGGCAATGATGCTAGTCGGGCTCTAATCAGATACCATTCAGTAGCAATCGGGAACAAGACCACAAATAGAGACACCGAAACAGTTATGCAGGAGATTGAAATCAAAAGATGTGTACGGAAACCTTATGTCTTGTGTCGCAAAGCAGATTAGAGAGATTGGATCATGCTCTAGAAAACGTAAACAATAGGAAAGGCTGTGTTTAAATGTAGACGTGATGAAGCCTTCTACTTAAGAGGCAAATGACAAGGCAGTTTGCTGTAAGGTTTGACTACAAAAGCTGTTTGAAAGTCTCATTATTATGACAAAACCAGAATTATAAATAAAAATATCAACCAGGACACACTGACACACTAATATAGAATTATTTATTCCACTAACTCATCCTTGTAAATTTTACGAGATTTCATTGCAGGCAAATAGTTTTTCTAAAATCTAGTTAACATGTTCTTTATGGAGAATGGGCATAGAGGGCACTTAAAACATTACAAATAATGACCTTGTAGGCCTATTATGGCAAGCTTTCCCAATGAACTTTCGATTTTGCAGAGGTAATAGCTTTGCATTGTCTCTACTTATATCAGTGGTCAAAAATGTGTCGCATATGCTAAAATCTTCTAAAAATAGAAGGACAATTTGCATGTGGTTAAACAGCTGTGACTATTTAATGAGAAAGAATAAGGATACTTTGCTTTTAAAAAAAATGCCACTTTGAATAGATATTAGATTAAGTCATGATTGAGAGCACTTTACCTCCAAAGCACGACCCCTTTAATATAGCATTTCGATGGCTAAGTACATAAGTTTTTCATTCATAGCCAATTGAAAATGCAGTCTAAATATTTCAGCCTGCCACCATTCTACTGTTTCTGATGGCTTAAGGTGGTTCCCAAGTAGCTCAAGAGTACTCAAGATCTCAAGATCATTTTTCCGGAATTTCCCACTATGTTGTCACATCTTAATAATTTAAAACCAAAAGAAGGTCTTCATTTTACATTTCCACAGGCCTTTCAGCTCTCAGAGTCAAAAATAACAAAATACAGTGGTTTTTCATATTTTTACGTTTTGGATTTATGTGGACCCTACCTCCTATTTCATTTTTTATGCCAGATTATGAAAGCAGGTGTACTCTTTCATAATTCCTTGCTGCGGGTAACAAAGGAAAAACATAACTCAGATAGGGCATTTCCAAAAAAACATGATTTTAAAAACATTTTTGGGAAAATGGCCCATATCTTGAGTTATAAGTATTTAATGATACCGCAGCAAGGGAATTATGAAAGAGCACACCTGCTTTCATAATCTGCAGAAAAAATGAAAACAATAGGAGGGTTAGGGTTTCACCAGATAAACAAATCAAATGTAAAAATATGGAAAAACCCTGTATTTTGATGATTTTTGGTGAACCCCCATCTGAGAGCTGAAAAACTGTGAAATGTAAAATGTGAAGCAGCATTATTTTGGTTTTAAATGTTAGATGTGAAAACAATGGGAAAAAATGATCTTTAGATCTATTTAGTAACTCTTGAGCTAAACATTGGAACCACCTGTAACATCCCAACGTTTTATTATGACCAATCAGCGGTATGCTCATGGTTTGAATTGGGCTAATACATTATACCCTTTCACCTACTTATATCATGGGGGGGGGGCTTTATTCCGTTTAACAGACTATTTCATATGATATCACATAGCAGTGCAAAGGGTATAATGAAATTATGCATAAGATGTATAGAATTTGTTATGCAGACCTGATGGTGTTATGTTTAATGAAGGGTTTTGGAGGTTGAGGGGGCGGTTCACGAGGAGGGATGACCACAGAGAATGCAGAAGCAAGTGGAGGAGAGAGTAGAAGGGTTAGGTTGAGGATGGAGGATGTACTGAATTGGGAAAAGTGGAAGGAGGGCGTAAGGGCCAATGCTTTGAGGGAGGTAAACCTGGTACCCCCTGTTATGGGGGACAACCCCAATAATACACTTTGGATCCTACTACTAGTAATACTTAATGCAGGGGGATTTAATCACCTGATTGCTGCTGGAATTAGAATTTAATTTGCACATTGTATTTCAAAGACACTGTGAGACCAAGTATCAAGGGTATCAATGTGCAGTGCTTAGAGTACAGAACCAACCTGTGTGGTAAATGGAGCACACAAAACACGTCTTTGCATATTTTCCCATTTCATGGGACATTGTAATGTTTGTAGATAAATGTCAGACAGACGTTGCATATCATACTACTTTCTTGGTCTATTTTTTTTTGATATCAGTAAATGCCACATTGACGGTGATGCCCGCCTACCCAGGGAGCCACCGGCATGGGCTGCTCGGCGACAAGACTATCCAACGATCAGTATCGGGAAGGAGCAATGAGGAGGAGAAATTACACCACTAATCAAAGGATCAATCAGCCACACGTATCTCAACGGTAAAGGCA
The DNA here is from genome assembly GCA_023653785.1 of Ophioderma brevispina. Classification (NCBI taxonomy): domain Eukaryota; kingdom Metazoa; phylum Echinodermata; class Ophiuroidea; order Amphilepidida; family Ophiodermatidae; genus Ophioderma; species Ophioderma brevispina. The sequence goes on from JAMKCH010015625.1 coordinate 32,282, forward strand.
CAGTTCACTGACTATATCTTACCACATAGACTAAGAGTTGACCCGGGGTATGATATACAATGCCACAGAAGCAAATGTATGTTATACTTTGAGATAACATAGTGGATTCGGGAACTGCCATTATGTGGAGATGGACTGTTAGAAGTTTACAGTGAATGATGAAATTACATCCTAAAGTATCTCGTTTGACTCTTGGGATGCTTTAAGGCTTACTTGTTTCCCAGGAGGTTATCTCGTCAGTCGGTATATGTGAAGTTCTCTGGGTGGTTTTTACGAGTTAAATAACTATAGGGTGTTGCTGTGAGATGGCTTTTTGGCGGGAGGAAGAGAGGGTGACTGAGCCATAATTTGATACAGATTTTAAAAGATGACACTCTTTCAAGGGATATATTTAAAATCATCTGTTTTTTACCCTTTGGGTTTAGTGTGGGTTTGTTGACTCATTAAATACTAATTATCCTACTCCTTGTTCAACATTACTAAGCAGTTATTATGGCCAAAGCATTGGCACTAATCTCAACCCTGGCATAGCCACCTTTCCCATAGAAAATAGGCAGTACAGAGATGTTCGTTCTTTCAATAATGATAAAGCAGTTATGTCAAAACGTTGTCACCAAATCTAACACTGGGCATAGCCAAACTTTTCCCATAGAAAATAGAAATACTAATTGACCTTTAGGCCTTAAAATGTTGGTGATATGATTTTTTTCATTCCGATAAGGTTGGAACAGAGTTACTGGTACCACCTCGGACATACCAAGGCAACAAGTGGGGGGGGGGGGGAGCCAAATTCCTAAGTGTCCCACGGACACCCCAACAAATGCAAAGGGGATGAATGACACAGGAAGCTGGAGAAAATTAGCCCAATTTATATTAATTTGCCAAAATTTAGCCAAAGTTATTGCAAAATTGAGACAAACAATGTAAATGTTATCCATTCTTGGAGATATTGAACCAAGGGGAGCCAACAGTGACCCATTATTGAGCCAGGGGAGAACCCCCCTCCCCATGGTGGCAGTAAGCCACTGACCACAAAATGGTGCTGTGACGAAAGGACTAACAAACCTCTTTTAGTCAACTCTGGTATGACCTATGAGGAATGGGCCAGCCAAATTCCATCCTCGTGTGAGGAGAATTTAGTGAAGGTGTGCTATTAGGTTCTTAATCCATGGACTACAAAAAATTGGACTTTGGGAATCCACAAATTGGATTTATTTGCCACATTTTCATCTAAACACACAAACTTGTCACAAGTATTCAGTGAATGTAGCACTCCGTGGGGGGGTACTCAAAACCAATGACCATGCAATGATGTACCACAAACATGGTTTCATTTTCAGCCTTCAGGTATATGAATGAACTTTTTAATGCCAATTTGGTAAAGTTAAGTGGGTCTTTTTTCAAAATGTTCTCAAATTGTGGAAAAATTAAATAAATTTCCTCCAATTGGAAACCAAAAGTTCTAAAAAAGTAGTCCATTTTCTCAATTGGAATCCAAAATTTTCCAAATTTAAAAAGGAGAAACATTGAGGAAAAATCGCAAAGTTGTGTTAAAATTGGCCCAAGGGGGGGGCAGTTATATTCTAAAGGTGAATATGTGCGTGAACATGGACTTCCGAAATGCCCACCCTAAACAAGATTCCACCGACTAAAAAACATACCCTAAACAAGCATTTTTGTCTGTTTTTGTACATAAACAAGTCTTGTTTGTTTTGCTACCTTAAACAGTAAGCATGCACCGTGTTGTAAGTATACCCTTATTTATTGGCTTTGCTCATGTTACTTTACTTCCAAATTACAATATTTTGATGATTTGATCTCGAGTACATCACAATTTCGGGGTACGAAAAACATACCCTTTTTTCCATATTTGTGCTGTTTTGACACCCTAAATCAATGTAGCGCGTACATAGCCTGTTGGAAAAAAGAGACCCCTTTTACATGTTTTCTGTTCACGCATCATATCCACCTTAAATACAAGTGCCCACCCCCCGGCTCTGGAAAGCTATGGGGCCCTTTTTTGGGCCAAAAGTTGGATAGATATGGGTCCTCTTCCAGGCTCTTGGAGACACTCAAACTCAAACTCTACTCAAAACCAACTGAGAACTCTCCGGAGGAACAGCTGGCTATAGTGAGCAGAGATACAAAATTCCATTTTGGTTTAGGAAATAAATCAATATCATACAACCAATTTTAAACCACTTATTAAAATACCCCATCAAGAAAAAGCATGTCATGCCAGTTTGAGACTGAAACTAGCACACGCTATTAAGACACGTCGAAATGTGTGAGGTGGCTCGGAATCAGTTAATCAGAAATGTGATAAGGAAGTTAGAACTCGATAAACCTAGTTTCTTTTTTTGCTTTCAAAAAAAAAAAACGGAAATATCCAGAGTATTAAACCAAGCTAAAATACTAGGTGGGGAAATAATACTACAGGTAGCGCAGTCTGGCAATTAAACTACCTTTAGAGATCATTATTTATAATGATTAATTAAGCTTTATTAGAGTAGCACTAATAGGATAATAGGAGGAGATAGTCTTCTAATTAAGAAATAAAGGGGTGATGCAGTATCCTTATGGGTGAATAATAAGGCTTTTCACACGAGACGGCGATCGATCACTTTGCGGATCGACGCTATCTGTAGACTTCAAACCAGTCACCAATTCATTATAATATTTCACAAAACTCTGACACACAAGTCGCTGTTTTTTTTCTTTTTTTTAGGGTGCTTTCTCAAATAACATCACAATTCGGTCAATAAATGCAATTTACGTAAGAGTCTATCCGTCATGTTGAATTTCGTACTCAGTCAGTTCAATTTCGTGAACGGAAACTCACAATTTCTGTGAGGAATCAAACCAAGGGGACAAGTCATATCATTTAAAAGATGGCCATGTACCTCAGAATTTAAAAAGTCAAACGAAAACCACTGCCGTAAATGCCACAAAAAGAAGATCGTGAGAGCAGCAGCTCATTAAATCCTTTCTTTGGAAAACTTTACACGTAACCTAGGCGCTTATTACGCATGAACGGCGTATTCAGAAAACGGGCACTAGTCTTCAAAAACGGCGATCGATCGCAAAGTCGACGATCAACGGACTCATTGTGAAAAGCCTTAATGTGTCCGAGGTCGGAAAAACATAATGAAGGGACGAGGCGCAAGCGTATCCATGATTTAAATTTTTTCCGGCGAGGATACATTATGAGCCATAAATGAATTACAATGCAAAAACCCTTTATTTCATTCTATTACCGAAAACAGTGTGATATAATGAGAAAATCATTGCGGGCCATTATCGCAGAATAATGGGCAGTAATCTGAACAATCAGAATGAGCATTTTAATAATGGGCAGCAGAGGTATAGAATAGGAGGAAATAGTCTTGATTTATTATAGTTTCCCCAAAATTCATCTCAAATGGTACTATTAAACCATAAAAACTACATAATATGTCTCAAAACCAATTCCTAGCTGATAAGGGGCAATTGTATTGTATCCCCCTGCCTTCCCCTCCCCAACTGAACTGTTTTGTACATCACGGGTAAGATGTAAAATGACAAGAATATTAATCCAGTTTGGCAATTGTAGCACCATGTAAAAAATGATAAGTACAGTTTATAAATACAATTTAAAGCAACAATTGCAGCATTCGTCCAACGTGCATACTTCCATATAGTAAACTTCCAAAATAATAGCCACATGAGAAGATATTAAAGCCTTAAAATATTAAATCTCATGTATAGTCATTGAATATTAAGTAATGTACTATCCTCATTTAACACATGTCATGCTTAGCATGACATGCAAGGTTCTTCATAAAAAATCTTAATGGGTTGCACTTTTTAACTCGCCCTGTATTACCCAAAAACATCTATAACAAAATGCTGAGTTAAATCGGTCCAGCCGTTGGGTATTAAAGCTAAAATGTGTACTAGGTAACATGTTACAATATATAACATCAAAATGAAAATTCTGGGGCCTAAAATTCACTGGGAGTGGGAAAATAATGAAATTTCTTCTGATACGAAAATCTCAAACTTTGATAAAGGTGAATTGGGGATGATCACTATGAGAGCAAATCCAATTCCCGTGGCCACGTTCAGAGCTTTCCTTTACAATGTATTCAGAAATGCACCCCTGGTTTTTTGGGATGATTATATGAGTTACCCAAGATCACACAAGGTCAGTTCCGCTCAATTGTATGTACAAGTACAACCCATGACTGTGTCCTGGTAGATGAGCTTATTGTAACTCATAGTGGATGTTTAAAGAGACACAGGCTCATTTTTGACAAAATAATAAAATTCTTCAATTGCTCTCAAAATTGACAAAGACTAGGACGAAAATAAACACATTTAAAAAACAAAAGTGCGTATGTGTACAAGAAATCATATTATGATGCCAAATTTACATGATTTAGGCCTTATTGTAAATACATGGTAATTTGTATCACAAATGTGATAAAGTTCACTTTTACATGAACATCATTACCCTCTTAACCATAAAAAATGTAGCAAGAAACGAGTTTACTTGTACACCTCGGGCATAACGAGGAAATGCAAGGGGGGGGAGCCAATTTTCACATTTAGGGACACATGTTAGTTGGAATCTCTCGTTGCAACTTTTAGTAATGCACCCCCCCCCCCTTCCCCCCCCCCCCTCCGAAAAAACAAAATGTCAAGTGACTTATAATGTTGTCGAGCAACACGCCCAACTCAACAACCAGGAACCGACCAAAGGACCATATTTTTGTGTAGTGTGCATGTGTACAGTATGTGCTAGTCCCAATGCAGTGTGACGATTGCTCCCTAAATTACAAATGGCCACTAGTCCATGTATCAAACAATTGGCATAGATTTAATATACCCTCCTTTGAGTTAAAAGGGAGATGGCTTAAGTCATGTCTAGTTTTCATCTTGATTGCTAACATGACCTTGAACAAAAATATTCCCATCTGTAAAGTTTTGTTTTTTTCTGCAATATTTCATCCGTTGGGATGTGAGAGCTAAAAACACTATTTTGTAAGCCCCATAGAGTACTCTGTAAAATTAATATTGGGCGAACCAAAATGGTTCACATTTTCGCTCATAAACATCCAAACCAGAGACCTTTTTACCCTAAGATTTCACAGGGCAAATGAGGAAAAATAGTAGCTTTCACTATAGAAACCAAAATGATGACCACTCAGTAAAATTGGGGTCTGGGGACGAGGTATTGCAAATTGGGCCATGGCCTGTAAGGATACTGGAGAAATTCAGTCATTTGTAATTTGCCTGTAGTGATGAATTACTTATAGCGTCACTTGTTATTATCTAATCTCAGTTCCAGTATACCTTCCGTTGACCTCATAGACATTTGGGACCAATATGTAGGCGTCATTATCTCAACAGGAAAACAATATATAGTATGGTAATTATAGTATAATAGATCACAAGTGTATCGATTTAACACAAGCAGGCCTTTCTGTGTTTTACCTATACCGGCTATTAACGGCACACAGAAGTTAATTACAGAAACTAATTTGCACTGTTATGGTTGCAATTTGCCATGCTTACATAGAATACTGCCTCATCCTCTTAGATGCCCAAGCAAATTTTTTTTAAATATGTTAAAAGAAGAGTTTGGTTGTATTGGATAATTGAAACAGGGTGGCCAGTTGTGTTAAGATTTTTTATGAAGAAGAAATGTGGTCTCATACTAGTCAACATTCAGAACCCCCCCCAAGAAATGGTTAGAGATTGAATCTTGTGAGATTTTTTATGATAGGGAGCAGAGTGTACAGTGCGTTTGTAGTTTAAAAAGGTTCTGATTGGTGGTCAAAAAAAATATATGGTTATAGTCCAAATGGTAGAGTTTGACCCTTTCTAGGAATGATAGTTTGAATGGCTATATATTTGACTATTTTGGTTCTGACCAGATGTGGTAATTGGGAGAGGGGCCAACCCAGAATTCATTTGGGGTCTCAAACTTTTCTCCAGAAAAGACACTGTAAGGCCATGGCCGATCGCTAAAGCCTCAGTCCCAGAAGCCCCAGATTTTACCGGAAGTGGTCCAAATTTTGGTATGGAAGGAAAGCTACTATTGTTCTCATTTACTCTGTGAAATCTTAGAGTCAACAGATGTTTGGTTATGGAAGTTATGAGCGAAAATGTGACCCATTTGGTCGACCAATATTAATTTTACACGTGCTTCTATGGGGATTACAAAATCAACGTTTTTAGCTCTCCCATCCAAACGGGTTGTGAGGTGAAATATAGGCCCGCAAAACTTTACAGAGGGGTTTTGGAGTTTTGAAGCCAAGATATCCAAGATGGAAATCTTCCATATCCTGAATCGGGCATCCCCCTTTAATACTATCAATTTCTTGCCTTCTTGATCCATTTAGGCACAGGACGGAGGGAAGGCCAAAGATATGAGTGGGGTTTCCCCCCTTCTGGTTCAGACTGATTTGGATTGAGTCAGTGAAAACTGAAGCATTCTGAAAAATTCCCAGGATGACCGTGAATTATTAAGCAGATAGGGCAAATTATTTCCCTTTTCCCATTCAACCTGATAATTGGCCAGGTAGAAGGAAGGCCTAATTCCAGCATGGAAACGTATTGAGGCTTCATCCGCAGTGGACTGACCTAGCTGATGATGATACCTTAATTATCTTATGAAATAAGAATAAGCTAGTATATGTGTCAACACTATTCAAACTTTCTAAAACAAATTCCCTCATATAGACCCCCCTTCAAACATCCATCAAGAAATTTCGGAGAATATTTAGGAGATTGTTCTTTGATAATATATTGTAATTAACAGCAAAATTTTTCTTGCAATTTTTTTCTTGGATGGGAAGCCTTTTTTACTCTAAACAAAACACTAAAGGAAAGACTGATTCATGGTCCGCAAGAAAGAAAGCACGCTCAATTCGACTCCCTTAGGCCTTAAAAGCTTGTACTGAAAATGAAGATTGTTTCTATTAAATGTAAACAAAATGCCCCACAACCATCACCACATCCTGGGGGCACTCATATCATTCAATTGGGTTATCGGCAAAGGTACAGGACATGCTATAACATGCATAGTATCAGAGACCAGGTATATGACCAATGAATGAGTGTGCATCCATACCCAGACATGATTGGTCTATTGGCTTATTCCAGATGGCCAGCAGTATATAGGACTTGCATATGACATGCACAAAAGTTTTGATGGTTTCTAGGCAACATTGACCTGCTGAGCTGATTGCAACTTCTCATCCGAGCATTTTGAGATGGGGAAGGGGGTAAATTAGGCAGGGGTTATTTTTGGCCCAGGTTGTAAATATAAAGGAAGAAGTATTAGCATGTAGCACATAAAGGCCTGGGGGACTAAACTTGGGTTTGGGTAGGAGTGTACGGCGCGAAGCGCCGGACTTGGGAAGCTTGTGACTTAAATTTGGCAAAGTAGGGTTTTCAGAACTGAAATTTTGGCCAATTTATGGACTTGGGGAAGGGAATTTGGGCCAAATTTGAGGGTTTTAGAGCCGAGAAACCGGCCCAGAATTTCTTACAATTTTAGACAGGAGCTAAAATTTGGAGTTTTTTTTTTTTTTTTTTTTAAGGGATTAGCAGCGATTGCTAATCCGAATATAGAAAAAACAGCAAATATATGTTTAATATTGTTACTGGCATGGATATGCGAAACATAACCTGCAAGGGTTGGCTTGAATGAAATCCGAGGTGTTAAAGGTTGCTGTTCCGAACGCTTGGGATCCCCAGAATTTAAACGGAAGTAGTGTCTTGTAAATTTTGATATTTAGATGAACAAGGCCATAGTTTTTACATTACGCCATGAAATTTACTTCCAACAACCATTCTTTGCAAAATATAAATAAAAAACTGGTAGTTTAGTGGTTTAACCACCTAATATAGCACAGAGTAAGATAATAGGGACTTGAAAAAGCATTAATCGCTTCCATTATCAAAACCGCAAGTTCGGTTCCCACAATACTTGATGGTAAGTGTATGCAGATGCAGGCTCTCATATCAAGGGAGAAAAAGATACACAAAAAAATGGAACACACACCTTTTTAAAGACAATGCAGTACTTTTTATCTGATTCTGTAATTTCTAACATGAGTATCAAAAATTCCGACTTGAGATCAAAAAAGACTTTCCCAGTGAATATCACAGATTTTCAGCGTGATAGTGTGTACCGTGATCAATACAGTTGACCTCAAAACACAAACATTATGATCTGTGTTTATTCTGTTCTGGTGTAAACCACAATGCAGCGGTTAGTGCAGATTTTGGACGATGCGTCGCTGTATTCTATTTGCAGGAGATTGGTATGACAAATTTCCTCAAATACTTCATTTTTGTACTATGGGTGGTTTGTTGTCTCACAGTAAAGCAGCATATGAATTGCACACACTTATCTCTGATTTATAAGTTGAAAAAAATGCATTGCCACATTTTTCGATGTCTCTCGCATTATCCTGCTAATCCCTTTAGAACTGAGACTATTTGATCAGGGGGTCTAAAGAAAGGCAGAAGAGAGGCACCAACTGGTCTTGACCACTGCACATAACCGTCCCACCATTTTGGTTCAGTTGTCCCCCAGAATTAAAAGCGTATACCTGCATGATCCTTACCCTCAACTCCCACCAATCCGTCCATCAAACCTGAGATTTTGGTACCGGGTATTATTGGAGGCTTGTATGTTCTCATTTTATCTCCAAATTGTTTGGCTGAATTCTATTCCATTATGTATAGTATGCGCAAAATGTGGCTTGTTGCAGTTATCAGAAAAGAAAAATTTAAGAGTCAACCTGTATACCCAGCCGGGGTTGGAGGCAGCATGGTCAACCGAGGGTTCAAAAAAATATATAAAAATCAGCCCCAGTTGTGTCGCTTGCCTTAAACTTTGGGAAACTGCCAGTTTTGTATTACGTTTGTAACAATAAATTCAGTAGCTTTAGGGTGGCCTTCCAAATGTTGCAGGTGATCTGAGAAAGACATCTAAAACACCAACAAGGGCCTATACGGCTTGTTCGACTCATTTCATACATTTTCAATGCTAATTATGGAATGTGCCCCGGAAATGAAGACTTTTTACATTTTGTAACCCAAAATTGACATGTAGCAATTTTGATAGGCCCGACTTTGTCGCCGTTTGCTCTCAAAGGATTAACCTGAGAGTAGGGAGGGCACACTGATGATTATGACAATATGTACTTTGATTTTGCATGGAATATGTTCGTATACGATGCGCGGGTGTGCCGTGTTTTCTTTCCTTGTTCCCATTTGCGTGATTTTATTTTCGCTGTGTAAGTTGTGCGTGTGCTCGTGTGTTTGTGCGTGGTTTTACAGAAATTGATTCCTATATTTCTTACTATTTACTGACAAGCAGGTCGGTCGATGCAAAATCTAACAAAGTGTTTTTACAGAAATTGATCATATATCTCTTACTATCCTACTGACATGACATAGAGGTCGGTACGGTTTGCAAAATGAAAAAAAAAACTCATTTTAGTCATTTAAGGTTGTTTGTTTTTATCCGAAGCAAAAAAAAAAAATTCGTTTACTAGTGGAACCCATCGTTATAGGCCAGATGAGATCGTAATTGGCGGTAACAAACACGTCAAAATTTTGTTGACCCATTCTATTGTACAAGACCCGTTAATCATCTGGTGTGAATTTAGAACCCCTGGGCACTACCTGTACTGGAGCCTGGGACAAGCGTCTCAAAAATAGCCTTTAACATGTGTGATGGGTTATAGGAAATACAGACCTTTAGATAGCATTTTCTCAAGAAAATTGTTTGACCAAAACCATGCATGTCAAGTTTGACTGGAAAATCACTAAGAAGGTTACGATTATAACTATAAAGAAAAAAAAAACACGTAATAAGCCCTTTATTTTTGTTTATGGTGTTCTGAGACCTTTTGTTTTGAGTTGGTGGCGTCTGGAACTTGAATTGCCTAAAATTTATTAATTACAAACTGTGTCATGGGTGTCTACTGAAAAATTGGTCCGATGAACAGCGCCTTCATGCTGCAAAAGGAAGCCAATAAGGCTTGCTTTTGTTACCCTTGGGAACTGGCAGTTTTGATACGTTTGTAAACACATAATAGTGCTTTAGAGGTGGCCTTCAAAATGTTTGCAGGGACTGGAAAGAAATCTAAAACACCAACAAGGCCTATTAGGCTTGTTTCGACTCATTTTCATACATGGTCAATGCTAATTCTGAATGTGCCTCGGAAAATTAAGACTTTTATATTTTTTAAGCCAAACTTGACATGTAGTATTTTGATCGGCGAATTAGTAGCTGTTAGGTCTCAAAGATTAAAGCAGGAAGACACATGGGATCACTTGGTCAAGTTTTTCTGGTTTTATTGTCTGTTGTTGCGGGGATGTGAAACATGGATTAAAATTGCTGTAATATGTGCATACTTCAATGGATTCAAACCAACCTTAGTCCCAGGTGCAACGTAGGATCCCTCATTTGTTGATAAGGCCAAAGTCACATACCAAGTCAAAGTCAGGTAAGTTTAAAGTTATAAGCTAGGCTGGAAATGTTCAATTTACCTCAATGCGAAATTGGAAGTTCAATCGGAACCAAATTTGGTTTATGGATATTACACGCAAAACCCTTGTTTGTTTATGAGGTCAAAAGGTCCATGTAAACACAAAGTTTATATGAGGCCGATCACTAACCGCGATGGCAGGCGACACAAGCTTTACGGGACCGCAATTAATATTTTTTACTTATCAGAGGCCCTCCGTACCTTGAGGTCCTGCAGGCGCGGGTAGCCCACTGGTAATACACACACAAATTACTGCTCATATTAAAATAGTGCATCAACAAATGAAATTTGAAATTAAGATATGTTGGTGAGGGCCTTTTCTATTAAAAACAAAATTAATCGTGGTAATGGGGGATGCGCACCTTAAAATGACATACATTCAGTGTTAAATGCCAAAATTCTTATTCTTTATAGACGGTTCTTCAAGTGAAGTTGATCATTTCCCTTTAAAATGTCAAAATATGACAGATCAATCCTAAAGTAGGCTTGCAGATATAGTTTAATATGGCACATCCTTCTTGGAGGGGTCAATAACCTTTACCATGTGTCATAGGTGTTCTGTGGCCACATATATTTATAATTATAATCAGAATGGTTTTCCAGACTTTTGGGTTCTTGACATATTCTGGAAAAAATGAGAACCAGTCATCAATTAAACTCTTGAGTTTCTTGTTGTTTTCTTTACTATCGCCGATGGTAAGGTAAAATCCCAGAACAATTTACTCCTAGAAAAAAGCCGGACAAATCGTCGGCTAATAACAACCACATATTCTAATACAAACCTGCGGATGGACAAGTAAGATGGAGGCAGAGACGGTAAGGGGGTTTGGTTGTTTTAATTTTTTTAGGGGGGGCGAAAAGGCTGGCATTTTCTTTAATGGAGGTTCCCAAATATTTAAGAGTCCTAATGTTTGACCCATACTAAAAAAATAAGGGGGTCATGAAGGCCTGGAGGAGTTCAAATTTTTTAATTTCAAAATTTATAGACATGATGGCTCAAAGTATTAGAGAAGATAATGCCCAGAAAATAAAATTGGAATTGAAGCACTAAAATTGATTTAGGCTGTACTGGTGTTTATCAATAGGGGGAGAGGTGTTAATCATGATTCTGGTCAATATCTGGGGGACTCCATAAAAAATGACACCCAACTAGGGATGTCTTCCCACTGTTTGAACACACCACTACATATCATTCTAGATGTGAGCATGCTACAAACTACTAATTAGCCACTACATCACAAATTGTCAATGTGTACTCTGCAGTAAGCTGCCACAGCAGACAAGGCCGTCCCTAGGGGGGTGTGATACCCCCTTACAAAATGTGTTGGCAAAATGTTGATGTCACGCAAATGGACGTTTTGAGGGGAAGGGAAGTTTTTCGGAACCCCTCACAATTGTTGTTGTTGCAGAGGACTGACGGAATGATCATGAACAGGTGAGGGTGCCTGGTAGGTCGACCAGCCCCCACCCTTCAGAATTTGTTACTGAGTGAAAAATAATTTGGGACTACCGGGCGGAGTGCAGCAACCTGGGAAATTTGATCATTCCTGAATCCGGACCATGGTTTCGTCGGCAGCAGAACAGACTTACCCCCCCCCCCATTAAAAATGGTCTGGGGACGCCCTTGAAAGACAGACACGAGCAACTGCAGTATCATAGGTAACACTGGAGTAAGATCGGCTGTGTACTATTGGAGTACTTGCACTCACTTGGTATTTTTAAATGCGATCAAACTATAGCAGAGGAAAGTTTACCCGTTACCAGCAATTTACTCGCTGGATATGATGAAAGAAAAGAGTTTAGGTATGGCCATGAAAAAAAAAAAATTCAGGTAGAATGGCAAAACAGCCTCAATGGATCCTTGAAGAACAATTTGATACCTGAATTCGACCTCTGCTCACTCTCAATGCAAAAGTATGATTTGCCTAACTGTAGTGACTACTAGGGCCTTATAAGCTCTTATATGACCATATTTGAATTACAAAACACCCAAAAAATATAAAAAATTACCTCAAAACCTGAAGGTGATATTGTTTCCTTAGAAGTACAGTTCTTCATTTATTTTGAGGGAGCCATTTGGTATTAAAAAAAACTACATTATACAACATTTGAATGGAGACCCGTCTCACCAATGAGGCAAAGATGTTAGCCACTAATTACATACTCCCACTGTATGTTTAGATTTGGCAATTTGTTGTCAGACACCCTGCGAATTTGTCTATCCTTACTGAAGGAGTTCAGATGTGGGGGGGAACTGTGAAATTGGAAGAGAGAGAGAGAGAATTGAGAGAGAGGGGGGGCAGTGGCATTAGACAGGTGGGGGAAAAGGGGGGGGCAGAGTGCCCCTTGAAAAAAATCTTGAGGGGAAATCGGGAAATAAAAAGGGGATATTCATGTTAAATCAGCCCCCTTTCGGATTCTTGCCCTTGTGACGGAATTTTTGTGTGATCGGGACATTGCCCCCTCGGAACCACCAGGCTGGATTCTATGAAAACTGGAGAGGGGGGAGGAGAAAGAGAGAGTGTGTTATGTGCGTGGCATGCCCACATGTCAGGCTTGTCAACGGATCCTCAAGGCAATTTTCCAACCTAACAACCAAGCGTTTTGGGCATAAAAAAATAACATTTTCACAGTGTGTAGCCCTTGTTTAGGTAGACACTTGTTAGAGACATTCATTCCTTAGAGGGCCATACCCTTTTGGATCTTTCAGTGTGTGTGAGACATAAAGGCACTATCAGTGATTCTGCCAAAATATGAAGGGGAAAAAAATAAATTTTGTTTAAATACCATCAAAGTGAAACACAAGTTTAAAAACATACTTTTTACTTTAAAAATGGTAAGAATGTAGATATTAACAGTACTGTACAAAATGTGAAGCCCCATTCAATTTCCATGTAGTTTATATTGTCTGTATGAACAATTTTAGCCAATTTTGACCAGAATGTCAAATTTTGTCCTTATTAGGGCACATTCAATTTTTATTGCTTGTACAGTGTCAGGTCAGGTTTCCTTTGAGGGCCTGCTACTGGTATTCTGGTAACCAGTACTACCTGTCCCAGGGCAGAGTTGTCGGCGGCTAAACCGTCACCCCCATCGGATTTCTGATGAGGAGGGTAGCTGGTTACCCTGGTAGAATGAAAAAGAAGATCTACCTACAAGGGCGTCAGCTCTGGAGAGCTAATGGCGGCCATCCAGCACATGCTGCCTTGCATGGTGGGCGTGGTTGCCCAAAGGCTAGGCCCACCGCCGAAAACTGTGGATTGACGTCAGGAAGGGCATCCGGCCAATTATCTTTTGCTCCAATAAATCCTCACACAGCAGTATTGCTGAGTGAGGTGTATCCGGCCACCCCCGTTGACAGGGACAAAACCGGATTTAAAACTTTGGTATAACTAAAAAAAACCCAGTATGTTAGACTGACTACACATTCCACAAATGTGCAAAAATCGGATTAACTCTGTAGTTTTCATCCCTGATTGTGCCTGTAATAATTGTTTAAGTTCCAAGTACAGCCTATAGAGAGATTATTTATGAATCTTTTAGGCAGCAATGTACATTCATTAATACTTACTTCCTAATCTATTCACATTATTAAAGCCAATTGAACTTATTTAACTCTGATTTCTGTTATGCTATCAAACAAATTTGAATCTTTTCTGAATGTCTTCAAAATATTTGTATTATGTAGCAAAATACAAGTATTTTCTTTTAAACCAAAATGGGCAAAAGATGTGGTTGTAAGCAAACCAGATTACTATTTTTGTTTTAATTTAATAGCATATTTATTTAACTGCAGCTCAAGTTGTTATTTTAAATATCATGAAGACTTTAGTGGAAAGTATTGACTTAGTGTACTGATATTCATTTCTTTCATAATCCTCAAAATTTGCTGTCCATCACTGGTTTCTAACACATCTGGAATAACACAGAGAGAAATTGCTGAGAAATTGTTGCAAACACGTTGGCAAACAAAGAATAATTCAACATTTTTGTTTCATCAGTCCTCCACTTCAGGCCTGTAGATTACAAACAATATTAGAATGTATTGGCATGTCCAGTTGCATGTGTATATCAAACTGAAGGGCTGCCTCAGGGTATTTTTTGTCAGAGGCAGCATGATGAGGGATGACATGCCCATTCTCTATGTAAATTATAAACTTGTCAAGGTGGCAACAGGAAGGCAAGGGCCTGAACAGGGGGTTCATTCCTATCCTCTGATCAGTTCAGCTTGAGAGTTTACATTTAAATAATTTTGTTAAATGTAAACCTACTTGGACTATTTTGGATTTAATTATTTTTAGTGATAAAAATAGAATCTTGGTAGCACTTGTACTACGTTACTGAAATGTTATATTTTTAGAAATCTTAAAGGTCCATGGCCCGATTGCAATTAGCCTCGTCCCCAGAAGCCCAAGATTTTACTGGAAGTGGTCAACACTTTGGTATCAGTAGAAAGCTACTCTTTTTCTCATTCACCCTGTGAAATCTTAGAGCCAAAGGATGTTTGGTTTGGAAGTTATGAGCGAAAATGTGCCCCATTTTGGTCGACCACTATTAATTTTACATGGTACTCTATGGGGCTTACAAAATCACATTTTTAGCTCTTGCATCAAAATGGATTGAAATATCTGCGCGAAACTTTACAGAGGGGGTTTTGGAGTGAAGACCAATGTATTAAGATGAAAACTTCATATCCTTAAATCGGGCCATCCCCCTTTAATTTTCAAAACAACATGACCGTGGTACCCCAGGATGTACCAAGGACCAACCTTTGAAATAATACAAATACTGCAGATGGGATTAAGTTATGGCATTCAGAATTCCATGCACCTTTCACAAGAATTGAGTATATGCTTCCAATATTGGATATTGAAATGATTTGGAATAGCCATTGAATAATTGTGATGTGATCTGGGAAAACCCGCCACATGTCGCGCAGGACAATTTGAAAAAAAAAAGAAATTATCTTAAAATCTGTTATGTTGTACTTTATTTTTTGTCAGATTGTATAAGGCATAACTTTTAATATGTGTATCATAGAAGAAAGAAGTAAAAAGTTATGGAAACTTTATATTTCAAACTTTGCAATGAGAATCAAAACTCAAAATATAAATTTTTCACCATGTGGCGGGTTTTCCCAGATCGCATCACAATTATGGTCCGGTCATGTTTAGAGCATGGTTGTATAATGCAAACCATGTGACACCTATGCATTGAGCATGACCTGACCATGGCTTTTCCAAATGAATTCATACCCAAGCACATACGGGTGCATAAAGGGTTGGTACAATTTGTAACCCCACTTTGCCAAATTGATAAACTTTTAAAAACCAAAAAAGAAAAATTAAATAATTTTAAATGATGTGTGTGCATGTGAAATATCAGTTAAAGACTGACTCAGAGTTTCCCGAGGAGGGCAGTCAAATTTTCAAACATTTGTGTTTTTGTTGTTTGTCATGTATAAAATCTGCCCCTTTACATCGCTTGTGTGAAATAGCTTAGCTAAATCGAATTCCTTCATATAGAAAACCTCACCAACTTGTAGCAAAATTCTGGCTCCTGAATTTTGGTTATACACACAGTATTCTATGGTACTGCTGTCTACACATCAATTTTTATTACATCAAAATGCAAAATCTGTTTCATCTCAACTTTGGATTGGGCCGTGTAGGTGACATCTTTAGTTCTAGTTGACTAGTTTTAATAATACACAAATTAGAATTCAAAAATCTCGAGTCCCCTTTCATAATTTATTTTAATTAAAAAAAACACAACCCATAGTTCACTCATTAAAGGTGTTTTTGCAATCGCCTTTGGGACCTCCTTGATTTACTCAGAAGTAGTATCAATTTGATATCAGCAAACGACTGTTTTTCTCATGTCGTCCTGACTTTCAGCTCCAAATCATTTCTTTCCCAAGATGCAGTAAAAAATAATGCTGTTTTAAATGGTTAACCATCAATTTTAGCTCAGTATTGAATTGGGCTTTGCAATGTGCATAATCGCTTCTACTATCAAAACGGCAAGTTGTTTCCCACGATCCTTGTGGTAATTGTATGCAAGTCAAGCTCTCATATCACATTCAAGGACCACGGTGCACTATCCCATTAATTGCTTTACTAGAGATGACTCTTAATCCCAATTTACTGGAATTTGTGGAAACCATTGGCCGTAGCCCAGTCGGGGGTGGGGCAGAGTCCCCCTCTATAAATTTTTTGAAAGGGAAATCGGGAACTAAATCATGGATATAGGCGGATCCCAGGGAGAGGGCGGAGGGGGGTGCGCCGCTCCTCCCGGAAATTATGGCAAATTTTTGCAAAATCAGCCCCATTTTGGACAGTTACACAGCCTTTTTCAAGCTCTTTCAGCCCCCCGGTCATTTTTGATGTTTTTTCAATCCTGGATCCGCCCCTGGATATTCATGTTGAATCAGCCCTTTTTTGATCTTTTGCCCTGCAACCGGGAACTTTTTGCTTGTGATCGGGAAATTTTTTGCACCTACCGGGAAAATTGTCCCCCCATCGGAAACCACACCGGGTTGGCTCCACGCCTGGGGAAACTCTTATGTTGAATCCATCGTTCATCAACCTTGCTTTAAAAGTAACAGTTTTAGAGTGATGGTTTTGGATTAATAGCATTAAAATACAATAATCAAGGCCTCTTAAAATAGTTTTGATTCCCGTCCTGCTGGTCTTCCGCACAGTGACGAGGGGGGAGGGAGGCTTTTTTTTTTATTCGATGGTAAGCCAACTGCTTTAATGACATTACTGAAGGTCTGAAACTTGCAGTGTGTCTTCAAATAAAGCAATGGGCTATCATTCATACAGTTCTCAATACTGTAAGCATGTTCACTGTTGAAATTTTACAGTCTAGTACAAATAATCCATTACAATGATGTATTGTTACATGTTTGTATCACATCGTTTCGATGATGATGGTTCGTGCCATTTCATCACCTGCACCCCTTACTCAGGCTCAACAATCCCCCCCATTTGTTGATCTATAATTTGTTAATAAACCTTTCTCATTTTTAAGAGATCTCAAATTTTACACAGAATTTATTTATACTACAAATGCCCAGCATTTGTATACTAAAAGCTACTAAAAACCCCACTGCGCCACCTGTATGGTATGTATACGAATAACAGCTGTCGAATTTGCAGCCGATAATACCACACACAGCCACTAGTGTCCTGACCATGATGACCGTACTTCTTCTTATTCGGCACGACCGCTGCCCCAAACATCCTTACACATGCATTTTTGTTCCGTTGGGCGGCTAAACCGTCACCCCCATCGGATTTTCTGATGAGGAGGGTCGCTGGTTACCCTGTAGAATGAAAAAGAAGATCTACCTACACGGGCGTCATCTCTGTAGAGCTATTGGCGGCCAGCCAGCACATGGCGGCCTTGCATGGTGGGCGTGGTTGCCCAAAGGCTAGCCACCGCCGTAAAACTTGGATTGACGTCAGAGGGCATCCGGCCCAATTACCTGTTGCTCCAATAAATCCTCACACAGCAGTATTGCTGTGAGTGAGGTGTAATCCGGCCACCCTCGTTAACGTGGACAAAACCGGATTTAAAACTTTGGTATAACTAAGTAAAAACCAGTTTATGTTAGACTGACTACACATTCCACAAATGTGCAAAAATCCATGCTTAACTCTGTAGTTTTCAATCCCTGCTTTGGTGGCCTGTAATAATTGTTTAAGTTCCAAGTACAGCCTATAGAGAGATTATTTATGAATCTTTAGGCAGCAATGACATTCATTAATACTTACCTTCCTAATCATTACACATTATTAAAGCCAATTGAACTTATTTAACTCTGATTTTTCTGTTATGCTTCAAACAATTTGAACTTTTTCTGAATGTCTTCAAAATATTTGTATTTTGTAGGCCAAATACAATTATTTCTTTTAAACCAAAATGGTCAAAAGATGTGGTTGTAAGCAACCAGATTACTATTTCTTTGTTTTATTAATTTAATAGCATATTTATTCACTGTCAGCCTCAAGTTGTTTATTTAAATATCAT
>JAMKCH010015626.1:0-36668 GCA_023653785.1 Ophioderma brevispina
GTATTTTATTTAATAAACTAATAATTTGCAGAAAAATACAACTGTCGAACCAACTGTACAAAACAGGGGAATGGTCGATTAAAGTAGGCCACCTAAGTTTTTTCATCTAGATTATATAAGCTGTATATATACGACATTGACCCCAAAACCTACTCGAGTTTCGCGCCGTTTGGGGTGAGTGTCTCTTATCATGCTTAACTCACTGATCACAACTACAGTCTCTTATACTCATCTGGATATCATTGTATAAGTATATTAGTAACGTCTCTTATACAGACCAGAACAAGCTCCCACTTGGATATCACTGTATTAATTAGATTTTTTTTTTATATTTGACATTGATAATTTGTCAATGAAATTTGTCAATAAAATTCATCAAAACAGTTTTTAATGAAATTTAAACGTAGTCCTACTTTTTTCGATGAAATTAATAAATTTAGTTTATAACATTTTGTAATGAAATTTATTCCATAAAATATATTTGCATCAATTTTGATCTTTTTTATATCGAATTTTTTTTTTTGGCGATAACATTTTGATAATTTATCAATACAAAGTGGGTAGTAGTCCGATAGAGATTCAGTCGATGACAATCATTTCAATTAAGATATTTTTCCATAAATTTTAGTTGATCATTTTTACAAAATAATAAAATATTTTTGTTTTATCAAATTTACCATGATAAAATTCACTCTTTTTAATAAATACGAAGACTTTTAGCGGGACAAAACTTTTTGATTTGAACATAAGTCGTTTTAGACTATAAACATAACTGATTTTTTAAGTCATTTTTGAAATTCATCTTTTAATAAGATAAGGAAGACCTTGTTAGCGGGACAAACTTTTTGATTTGAAAATAAGTCTTTTAGCTAACATAACTGAGTTTTTAAGTCATTTTGATTTGTTTTAAATCTAGGACTTATTTTAAATAGTGTTTTTACAGACTTTACTTGACTCAACTTGAGTGGTATAATTTTTTTAATGAAAATTAGTCGATAAAATGTTGAAATTTTCGATGCGGAATTAATTATAAATTTAGTTTGATCAATTTTTTTTTTTCAATGAATTAGTATTGTTTTTCTTGAAAATTATTTATATGAGTACTTGAAATTTACTCAACACATTTTACTGTGACCTTCGTTTACGATGAAATACCAGGTTTGATGGTGGAAATGCGTTCCATAGATCTGTCGGTCATTCATTGTTGTAAAAAAAATGTTTTGCCGTTGTCATCAGCGGTGGTTTATTACCATTTATGAATAGCCTCGCTGTTCGCTCTTCAAATATTGTCCGATTATACTGTTATTTTGGCTAAGTAACCGGCCATCTATGTCCTATAGCTTATATAAACCGCAAATAACCGATCCCCGACTGCGGCAGCATTGTTTCCAATTCAGCTTACTTGCGGAGCTAGGAACAAGGGATTCATCATCTTCATGACGTATTGTTGGCCTCAAAAGATCGTATTCACAAGTGAACATTTTACATGGTTTATTTGTTTTCATGTTTTTTAAAGTTCAGAACCTGAATATTTTTATTCTAGCGTGGAGTAGAAAAATACCTCCATTGTTATTAATGCCCATACAACGGCTTACAATTGCGATCAGCAAAAGCACTGACGATAAACATGACAGAACCACCGCCGTGACAAAATGAATGCCCTTACATGGTTTCTACTGACGGTCATCTTTTTGCCGTTGTTGTTGTATTTGGTAAGCCTAAGCTTTAAGCTAATTTTAATCGGCAACGCGAATATTAACAGTTAAAAAAATATCGTGTAATTACTTTGAGGCACCACCAAACACCGACCCAGACACATCATTTTCGCTTTCATACCACGCGCACTCAGTTTTGGTGGAGCCAATACATAGTGCCTATCAATACCCTTAAATTCAGCAATACCTTGAAGTTTGGAATACTATTTGTGGATCATACTTGTAATTTGTATTTGTAATTGGTACCGGGAGTATTATATGCTTGGGACCAAGTTGTACTCCATGGTGCGAGTTGTACTACGTGGGGCGAGTTTTGTCCAGTGTGGGGCGAGTTTGTACGGTGTGGGGCGAGTTGTACATAGGGGCCATTTTGTAGGGTCATTTGTTAATGGCGAGTTTGTACTTGGGCGAGTTGACTTGTATCAGAACATTGACCTTCTATAGCCCACCTCTACTAATACGCATTATTTCAAATTGTTGACAAATTCTTTGCATGGAATTTTTTTTTTGTTTTGGAAAGCGAACCTTGCAAGGGTTCCGCGCTTTGCCAGGATGGGAACATATGTCCTGGACCATATCCTGGACCATATGGCCCTGGGAGCATAATTTCGGGCAAAAATACGCACGCAGTTTATACCGTACGCTCTTATATCTCACTATGCTTCACGGACACTCATTAGCCCGCCTCACCACTTTCAATTTGCTCCCGCCGCCCTGTTTTGGCGCCACAAATCTAAGCAACGCCTTTTTGCTGTTAAATGGATTTCGGTTTGTTCGGCCCATCTTACCGATTACTGCAATGCCACTCATAGCTTGTATAGGCATATATTAGTGGACTGAAAATATAGCCGAATTTGACTAATTGCAAGCAATTTTCAAGCTATTTTATCTCATTTTAATCATTTCACTAATTCTCCCATTTTGGCGCCCAAAGTTTATGCATAACATTCGTGGTGTTTAACTTACTGCAGTTCCTTCCACTATCCTCTGAATAATATCTGGACGGCTCAAGGCTAATTCAAACATATAGTGGTAAAAGTATAGCCACCAACTCAATTTTACACATGGGCCGGCTTATTTTAACTAATTCAGACTAAATTAACATACATTTTGGCGCCAAGTTTTTTATCGGACCCGGTGTTTGTACAAATATTATCTTATACCAATAGGTAAAGATTACAGGTCAATAAATGTCCCTTTACTAGTAGAACACGAAATCATTCAGTATTCACCACATATTCGAAATATCTCCAAAATATCGCGATTCACTCAAACTATCGGCGCAATCCAAATGAATGAATTGGCTTAAAACGCGCGGGGGATCCCCATCGATCGATATTTTTTAGTAGGGGATGACGTCAGTTTTATATCCAATATATGGTCATTTTGAATACTGCCTCAGTTTGAAATTGGGTAACTAAAAATATGTAACTCATAGGATTCAAACACCGTGGTAAACCAAGGGCCTCATGCATAGGCATGTGCCGTTGTGGGAAAATTTAAAGCCTGCAATCAATTCAAAAATCCATGTATTCTATTGTAAGGAGGAGAACACATGCAAGGTCATTTTAGCAGTATCAGGCTGGAGTATAGCGTGCATTTTTGTGGTTTAAATCTCAGAACATTTCAAGTTCGTGTATTGGTACACTCAGTTGGAGTTGCAATGGCAGTGTCAGGGTGTGTGTGATTACAAGAATGTATTGTTGGGAATTAACATCTTAATAATAATCTTAAAACAATGACAAAAAGCAGCTAAAAATTATAATTTTTACATGGAACTTGATTTCAAGTTATTTTTTTTTTGCTCAAATTGATCTTTAAAAAGCCATCAAAATTTAGGACTGGGATTTATTCATTTTATGGAAGATCTCCGATAGGCCTACATTATGAACACGCTCCGTGACTGAGATTTCCAGGAAGAATTTTTCTCGACCCCGTTTTTTTTACATATTTGGGAGGCGTACCAAGTAATGTATTAGATCACACATGAAGTAAAATCAGAATTCGCTATCTTTATGTAATTTGATAATAGGAGTGTTCATATTTTACTTTGGTGGGAGGGGGGGTATGGAAAAGTTGGAGCTTCGGACATCAAAAAATTTTTTGATCCCCCCTTTTTTAGGTTCGAAATTTTTTTGATCCCCCCTTTAAGGGGTCTTAAAATTTTTTGATCCCCCCTTATCCCCCTTCAGACAAAAGTGATATAGTCTCGGCCGAACAAAAAGTTCAAGGCGAGACAAAAAGCAGAGACAAATTGCTGAGTGGGGCCATGCAGTAAAGGTAGAAATTGACCATTTGCGGTCATGGCGAATAGAAAGTTGCCCAGGGCTGGTCCTTTTCCTTCACACAAAGTGCGGAACCCTTCGCAATACTCACTTTGTAATTTACTATTTTTATCATGAATTGATAAACTTTTATTTTTTTAAAGTGGCTTCACACCACAAATACCAAGTTGGCAAGTTTTGGTAACAGTTTTTAAAAAAAATTAATTAAAATCGTAATCATTGAGTGTATTTTTTTTTTAATGAATTTATTAGCAATGTAACGCAACATTTGCATGGGATATCTCAATTTCTGTAACTCTTGCCTTTTCTTAAAACAAATTTTGTTGGGGTGGTAATATTTACAATCGCCTATGTGTCCTGCAATCACATGTGTAACTTGATAATGTTAGAAAAGTTGTTTTCAGAAGAAAACGATTGGTGTTGATAACCCTGGGGTGGTGGAAGATGGGGTGTCCCCCTCGGCACTCGCAACAATCCTTTCCTCGTAGATACATCTTCTCTTGCAACAGTGGCATAAATTTCCTTTTTGACATTGGTGTTTGGTTGATGAAAATTTGAGAATGATAACAAGGGGTTGCTGAAAAGATCCATACTAGCACATGATGCACTAAAAATTTTGCCATTTCTGCTAAACTTGTTGAATGTAATTTGTCATTTATAGAACAAAATATGTGCAAAGCACACAGAAATTACCATTTTTAAACTATTTGTAAAAATGAGGTTTATTTGTTGGTCAAAACACTGAACGGTCATGAACAATGGGGGGGGAGGGTGATTGTATTGACCATCTCCCTAGGGGATTACCCCATCCCCCCAGGATTTCTCCTATGCTTGTAAACAATTCAGATTAACACAATTTGAAATTTCCACTGTGGCTCACAAACTGAATAATACTTGATTATTGGCAATTTAATGGTATTAAAAAGTAAATCCTTAAATAGGTAAGGTTTGTTTTTGAATGTTAGCATCGAAGGCGTTCGTAGAGATTCATACCCCAATCATAAAACTCAATGTCAAAAAGAAATGCTGATGGAAAAAAGTGTGGCTGTTGTAGACAGCCTAGCTGCATTTCAATCACAAAGGTGAACTAGGTAAAATGTAGTTCTGCTGAGCATAACCTTTTTGTCTTTCATTCATCTATTAACATTTGGACATTATCGTATATCCGCTAACGTAAAGGTTATGCCGCGGTACAGGGCACTTGGTATCCACAATAAGCTAACGCCCTCTTAAAACCATCACCACATGTTCATCTGTGTCAACCTTCCCTTTCACTCACCCAAAATTTCTTAGTGAGGAATCGTAATGTGTTGTTGATGAACACCACGAGTTCGACCTTTGACCCATCAAACTCCGAAACTGGCAACCACTCACTCATGAACAGTTTTATGGAGTACATAATTCTGAGTTGAAAATTCATCCGAATATACAGTTTTTTCGCCGTTTGGATGAAAACGTGCGGATTCTTTGTTCTGTAGTATTGTAAGAATGCTACAGAGTCCTGTTTAAGGTAAGTTTTGTAATTCTTGACTATAGATGTCAGATGACTTTAATTTTGGTGTTTGCTTATTGTGGGTACCAAGTCCCTGTACAGGGGCATAACCTTTACGTTGGCTGATATACGATAATGTTCCAAATGTTAAAAGATGAATGAAGACAAAAAGGTTATGCTCAGCAGAACTCGGTAAAATAGTAGTGAAGTTTGTTTCTGGACTAACTAAAGACTAGGGTGGCCACAATTGTGACATGGCACCGATTAACGGGAAGGTGCGCACAGTTAAGGTGCCTCCTTCCGTGCGAAGTGCGGACCGTTGTAATATTCGGTTTTCAGAACACTTTCTAAGGTTCCCAAAGATGCAAAGTGGATGATACTTGGTAAAGTTTGTTTTGAAATGGGAGCAAAAATTCCTGAAAAATTTTTTCCCCCAACCCCCCAATTACCGGGTGGAACATTTTTTGACCACCCCGTTTTGGGACCTAAAAATTTTTTTGTCCCCCTTCAGTTTATAACTCCCCCACCAGAGTGAGGTATTTATGAACACTCCCTAGTAAGTTGTGTCATGCACGACAGAGAGTAAAAAGATGGTTTTCTATGGGGAACGAATTATGATAGGCAGGCAACAAGTTCAAAACAAGGTTTGCGGTTCTCTTTGGAAAGAAATTTAGTATTCTGCCACAACCTACGAATTCGGAAGCAGCCTCAACAGGAATAAAATAAACGCATGTTGAAGGATGTGGCCGGTAGGTAGAATACTAAAATTCATCAAAATGTGATGAGGAGAGCCATTGTATCCTAAAAAAATCTCCTGTCACTTAAGGTTGGTAGTAGGTTATTTTTCAACCGGCGATTGTGATTAAACATTTTTTTGCTTTTTCTTTTGAAAGATTCATCTCGCAGAGTGCCAGTGGGGAATGTTCGCATAGTGTTGCCAACGCCGCGGTTTACCCGCACAATTGGGCTAATTTTTACATGCCTGCCGCGCCTAAAAAAAGGCCGCCTGTGCGGGTTTCCCCAAATTGGGCTACTTTCATAAATAAAAGCCTCTACTTTTCATAGTCCCAAGGTGCGGCACCGGCGCAGCACCCGCGGTATCCTTTTACCCTCGTACTCAGTTATTTCGAGCTCCAAGAAAGTTTTAAAAGGTCCGTAATTGATAGCGCTTCCTTTCTTCTTGAAAATGCTTACCTGCATTCACTACAGGGGGGGGGGGCAAAATAAGGGGGGGGGGGGGGGTACTCGGGTACTCGCTCGGGTATAACAACAATAGTAACAAACTCTCAACTCATCCCATGATCTTAGTGCTTTTTCAGCCTTGTGTTCCTTACACGACGGGAGTAGGTGGCCTCACTCATGATAACAACGAAATAAATTATCCAAACGAAAGTACCGTCATGGGTGGTACCTGAAGGCAATTAAACCTTACTAATCTTGAGGATCGTGCTCCTTACCACTGGGAGTAGCGCTCACCTCAGCTATAACAGCAAATAATTATCCTAACAAAAAGTGACAGTCATGGGTGGTACAATGTTTCAGGGTAGGGTTCCATTCCCTGCTCACTGGGGTGAAACGGGGGTTCAGAGGGCAATTTAACCTGTTTACTGTTGGATGTAAGTAAAAAGGACACGACGCACTCATCCTTTTCTGTGGCGAATATAATCAATGATTTGGTTAATTCATTTAAGTGCCGCGGGTATTCGAGGACTATAAAACGGAACATTTCTTGACATGTATTCGTCCTGTTTTCGTAAAATAGTCGCCCTCACATCAAATTAAATAGTAATATAAAATAAAATTGTTAAAAATCGCTAATAATTGCAGTTTTTATAAATAGCGCCCATTCACACGCTCTTAAACGAAAATGAAAAATTTGGGCTACTTTTTGCCATTTGCCGCGCCTTGGCGAAATTTTTGTCGGGTAGGCGAAATTTTTTGTTGGCAACACTGACTGTTTCGCTCATTTCACCGGACTACACAACACAGTGACTGACATATCCTAGACTGTATTTGACACTAAGATTTAAGTCGCCTTGATTTACAAATACTAATCCAAATGTCGCCGACTCATAATTTCCAAAGGATGTGGTGCAGTTTATCAGTAAACTATTAACGAGGATGTTTGGCTTCCCAAAATGGGCAAAAGAAGGAAAATTGAAGGCACTAATATTTGTCTAAATTTGCCGTTTTGTCTACTTTCAATGAAATACGCAACACTCGTCCGTTCGTCCCGAAGCCGGTAGGGCGCACACTACCAAATAATCTTCCCATTTGAAATACCGGTTTAAAATGGCCTTAATATAGTTCGTTTTTAGGACCCCCCGTGACATAATATGTTGATGTTTTGAAAAAAAAATTCTAGATTCAAATAAAGATGGAATTGTAAAAATATTGGTCATTTATACCGATACAGGATAGAATTTTGAGATACGGGCACATAAACAAATGAGATATCGGGCACATAGATGTACGGGCACACCAAGAAATCTGGAATATTAACGCAAGAGGAGAATCGGTGTCATTATGGAATAGCCCAAGCCCGTAACCGTTTTCTCCCACACACAGCGCGCCGTGGTTGTGCTGCGTAAGTACGCGCGTGGCGTCACTGTTGAGGCGCAAGTACACTGCATATTAAAATCTGTGCGTCACGCGGATAGTTACCAGTGTTGCATTTTCCCCAGTGGTTTTCCATTGCTGATCGGCCGATTTTTCTGCAATAATATGCGAAAAACCAATCGATTGAAGAAACTATGCTTCTAAAAACATTCCGCATCCCTAATGCACAAAAGTTCTCCCGATGCCCCTGTTAATTTTGCTTAGGAAAAGAGATATTTTGAGTCCGTGAGATAGCCTGTGGCATCAGTTTGTTTACGTTGTTGTTTTTCACTCACTAAGTGGTGACGAACGTAAATACTCGCGTGTCGCATAAATATGCAATAAGGACTTTCCAAATAACGACGATACGTCTAAACCAAATATGGTGGTGCCAAAACTATGTTAATGAAGTATGCGTATGCTCATATAATACTTTTGGGCACCTAGATTTTGGTTACGCCGTTTCGGGAAAATCCAGGGTCTGGGTTATATTTACGTTCATTGGGGCACACGGAATCATACAACGGGCACGTGAACAACGCCACCACTTTTTCAACACTACACGTAAAACTCGTAGCGGCATCCGAGCACGCGAGTACTTTCGAAGCCTAATTTTCTTGCCATGTTCAAATTTCTTTATTTATTCCGGATTCCAAGTATTGATCATTGTCTAAGTATTTCTTTCATATTAACACATTTAACAACAACGATATCTTCCGTACCATGCCGCACCAATTTACTTACAGCCGATCTTATGTTTACTGTAACTACCCACCCATCCGAAACGTGGGAGCGATTTAGTACGTTGTGCCGCCCTTTAAAGCACAACAATTTTTGAGTTTTACTTTATTTTATCATAAAATATTATTTCATTCTAAGAACAAGTGTCACGTATTATTAAGATATATTCATCCGATTTGGAAAAATGACCTTTTGAACGTGTGAAGTCATAGCGAAAATGCCTCAAATGCTGCTCTTTTGGGCAAATATCAGATAATTTATGTGGTCTGCCCAATGCGAGTAGTGGCCTGTTAAGAGTTTTATGAACATAATAACGTCGAAGAGTAAGAAATTGCAAACAGTTGTGTGAAAAAGCATGCGGATGCAAATTACTAGCTCTATGAAGCGATTTTATGGTGCCCAAGCCCCGGGCCCAAGGATTCGCACCCCTTACTCCCCTTACAGCGCATCAAACCTAAAAATGACGAAATGTGCGACGGTCTGAGGTACTTTCAAGGTCTGGATGCCGATATTTTCCTTTCTCTTAGATTTGATATTACTTCCAAAGGCACTTTGGATTTCTAGACGGAGCTATGTTGGCGATCTAGTCACGATCGGCCTTTCCTAAGCTTCCTTATATCAACATCCTTTTGACTTTGGCATAGGTGAGCCAATGATCCCACTCCTTTTTTACTTTGCTCATGATGTAATACTCTCTTTTTTACGGCCAGGGTTTCTTGTGATGGGGTTGTGAACAAGGTGCATTGGTCTCTTACTGGCTTGTCTAGCAGGGAAAATGCTTCTCAGTCAGATTCAGGATGCCACCTCCTTGAACAGCACAGTTTTCCTCTGTTGTTCTTGAGTCGGGTTACGTCAAGAATCTGAGGGCCAGCTTCCTAAATCGGCTTTGAAGACATTTCATCCACCTTTACCCCAACGGTAGATTTTTCTTGTTGGTTCTTGGTAGTGGGGCTCTCAGAGAGGAAAATTCTGCAAAATACAATTGAGTGGTCTCCGCCACCCCTGGATGTTGGGAAGAAACTGAGGTGATTAATGATGGCCTAGTTGTGAAGAACAGGTCCAAGAGTTCTCTTTGCCGGTCTGGCTACGCCTGGTAGGAAAAGGTCACCATCTGTTCCAACTGTAGTCAGCGGCATCTTTTAAGATGGATTCCTTAAGCTCAGCGCTCACCATGTGGAACTTGGCCGTGCTCCAGTACATGTTTGGAATGTTGGGAAACCCCACTTTAGAGTATATATTTTTATGGCGTTCTGACTCATTCATAGATGTGTTTGAATTGAAAAAGACTTGTAATATTGTTATTGAAATTCATGTTTGGCAGTTGGGGTCTGTAGTACGACCGATATTTATTAATTATTTTTCACTTCTTCCAAGACATGACAACCCAAACTAGTTATGCAGAGTAGGTTCAGGAGGGACAAGTAGGGTCTTTAAATACGAGGAATGACGTTTCGAATTGCAATAAAAAATCCCCCTCATGAGAATTCCTTGTCTTTATAGTCACCTGAAAAGTTGACCTGGGAAAAATTTCAGCAGAACAGATACCGTTAGAGCCCTGACTCGCAGCAAATGCTAATATTCGGGCGATTCGATAGAATCAAAAGCGCTCAAGACGATTATTTTTGTTTAATAATCTGAAAATTCACAATGGCAACTTTCAACGTTGGATGAGGTTTACAAACCGTTTCTTAAAGGGCATTTCGTGATCCACAGCTCGTCACCCCGACTTACCTAAAAATGTTTGAGATTTTATATATATGACCATTAGCTTAGTAATCACACGTGTTGTTACCAAATCTTACGTGCAAATTCAGTCGCATGCTGTAAGAAATTCCCAAGTTTGTATTTCTTCGTAACCGGACAGGAAAATTCCAGCACCAGTACAGGACTATGGGACCGTGGGAGAGGAAACGAAGCAATTGCTCATACACAAACACCGCAAAGATCGGGATCAGCTCAAATTTTGAGAATAATAAGCTTTCGGCAAGGATATTATTTAGTGATCTATGAATAAAACAGATGGTGCATGAAATCACGAAATGCACTACTTTTAAGGTAATGGTTTCTACCTATAGGTCGCTATGGGTTGTTCTTAGATATTATGCCTTATAAGAAGGAGCTAATCTTTGCTGCTTTATCACACAAATCGGACGAGCGGTTCCAAAGTTATTGTCAAGCAAAGGCGGAAAGCAAAGCAATTCTTTAAATTAATTTTGTAATATCTATGATTTTATTGTTTTCTAAGGCGGTATTTTTAAAGTTTAGTTAGTAAAAAATTAATAACTTCAAAACTAAGCTGATTTTGCCACGCAAATACCACCACAAATTGGGGGATTAAAATGTAATATTAAAATACAGTTTTAGAATATTGACCCTGTACCTACTACTGTGCATAATAATTAAAAAGTGTTTCTAGACTAAATCGCTTGTTTTCTCAGAATGGTCCATTTCAAATGATCACCGGTATAATATCTCAAAACGGAAAGCATGTATATGAGCTGTAATTTGGAATGAAAATAGTCCTATAGGCCTACATGAATTTAGAGAGAAAATAGCCTTTCTTCAATTTGTTTTAGTATATTGAAATTAGGCCTACATCCATTTTTCACAAAATAATACCAAAATTCACGTGTTGTTTAAGCTTATTTCTAGTTACAAAAAATAAAAAAAATATTTGCTTGGATGCAGGAGTTACACCGGGATAAAAACACTAAAAAATCCAAGATGGCTGCCTTGCCATTTTATTATGCAATTTTTTTTGTTTTTGGCAATCGTTCTGTTTCGTCACAAGTGTGAACATATCCAAAATATGAAGTCTCTGGGAAACCATTAATCAAAAAAATAATTTGTTTATGTAGGACCATTACCTTAATTGCCTCTTTTTTAAATGGGTCATCTAACATGGGGTCATTTTGAACGATGGTTGGGGTTCAAAGAGCGTCCGTTTGGAGACTTTTATCAAATATATTCTCAATTGCATTAATGATATACAACAGCCACTTAAATGATGAATTTATTCCGCCATGTGTCTATGGGAATAGGACTACTCAGTTGTTTGAGTTGATGACAAAAAAAATGCCGCCTATTTGGCCCCGTTGCACGGTGATCATCAGGTGGTTGGGAAACTTTAATAGAATTTATTAACTACCAAGGAAGATCACATGTTATCTTGGGATAAACATTACGTTGTTGAAAGACACATATTTGCATAAAACAACTGCAAACGCGTTCAAAGAACTTTCCATTCTTGTGCAACAAAGGACATTTAAAATTAATGAAAAACCGACAATTTTAACCTAAAAATGACAAAAATGACAAAACTCACGTTAATACAACTAAAATTGCTGGGTAGGATGGTAGGATTGATTGCAACCTAATTTCTTCTTCAAAAAGCTTCTAAAATCACTCCAAAAGTCTAGTTGAACAAACAATAAATATCTGAATCACTTTTGAGGCTATTTTGCTTTATCCGGCTCAACAATTCAATTTTTTAACAAGTGCATGCACGTCCCCGTTATAGCGCTTTGAAGGGCGCACACCACCAACTAATGGTTGGATTATAGGGTTAGATTTGGACCTAAAATTCGTAAGTCCAACAATATTAACATTAGGCCTGCTTCCGACAAAGCTGACGTCGTACCTCTGAATAATTTTAGTAGCGTTTTTACTAGATAAAAGACGGGCTAGGAGGCTCTGACATCCAAAAACCCGGATTTGCCATCTTGGTCCATATCCGAACATGAATGACATCAAAGTGTTGTGGATGGTTGTGCCAAACTACTTAGGTCCATAGAGCTTAACATCAGCAAAAAAGCACTGTAGGCCATGATGCACTACCAAAACAATGGCACTTTGGGGTCTGTAGTAAGAACCGATATAAATATTTTCACTTCCAAGACATGACACCAAACTAGTTCTGCAGTATCAGGAGACAAGTCGGGTCTTTAAATACGAGGAATGACGTTTCGAATTGCAATAAAAACCCCCCCTCCATGAGAATTCCTGTCCTTTCTAGTCACCTGAAAGTGACCTGGGAAAATTCCAGCAGAACAGATACCATCGTAGAGCCATATGACTCGCAGCCAATGATAATATCGGGCGATTCGATAGAATCAAAAGCGCTCAAAGACGATGATTTTTGTTTAATACTCTGAAAATTCACAATGGCAACTTTCAACGTTGGATGAGGTTTACAACCGTTTCTTAAGGTAATGGTCTACCTAGTAGTTACTCTATTGGGTGTCTTTAGATATTATGCCTATAAGAAGGAGCTATCTTTGCTGCTTTTTATTTCACAAAAATCGGAGCAGCGGTTCCAAAGTTATTGTCAATCAAAGGCGGAAATCAAAAGCAATTCTTATAAATTATTTTTTTAATATCATATGTATTTTATTGTTTTTCAAGCGGCTATTTTTAACGTTTTAGTTAGTAAAAAATTAATAACTTCAAAACTAAAGCAGATTTTGCAAATACCACCAAATATTGGGGGAAATTAAAATTGTAATCTTAAATACAGTTTTAGAATATTGACCCTGTACCTAATTTGCATAATAATTAAAAAAAGTGTTTCTAGACTTCAAACGCTGTTTTCTCAGAATGTCCATTTCAAATTATCCCGGTATCATATCTCAAAAACGGAAGCATGTATGAAGCTGTAATTTGGAATGAAAATAGTCCTATACATGAATTTAGAGATAATATAGCCTTTTCTTCAATTTTTTTTAGTATATTGAAAATTAGGCCTACATCCATTTTTCACCAAAATAATCCCAAAATTCACGTGTTTAAGCTTATTTCTAGTTACAAAAAAAAAAAAAAAAAAGAATGCTTGGATGCAGGAGTACCCGGGATAAAAACACTAAAAAATCCAAGATGGCTGCCATTATTATGCAAATGAATGACCTTGGAATTTTTTGTTTTTGACAATCGTCTACTTTCGTCACAAGTGTTAACATATCCAAATATGAAGTCTCTGGGACCATTAATAAAAAAAAATAATTTTTATGGTAGACCATTACCTTAATTGCCTCTTTAAATGGGTCTACCATGGTCATTTTGAACGAGGTTGGGGTTCAAAGAGCGTCCGTTTGGAGACTTATCAAAATACTATTCTCAATTGCATTAAATGATATTACAACAGCACTTAATATGATGATCTTTCTTCCGCCATGCTGTCTCTTGGGAATAGAATACGCAGTTTGATGACAAAAATGCCGCTATTTTGGCCCGTGTAAGGATGATCATCAGGGTGGTAACTTTTAAATAGAATTTATAACTATCCAAGGAAGATCACAATGTTATCTTGGGTATAACATTACGTTGTTGAAAGACACATATTTGCATAACACACTGCAACGCGTTCAAGGAACTTTCCATTCTTGTGCAACAAAGACATAAAATATAGATGAAACCGGCAATTTTAACCTAAAATGACAAAAATGAATCACGTTAATACACTAAAATTGCTGGGTAGGATTGATTGCGACCTAATTTCTTCTTCAAAAAAGCTTCTAAATCACTCCAAAAGTTTCTCATTGAACAAACAATATTCATTTTGTATATCAATCACTCTTTGAGGCTAATTTTTGCTTTATCCGGCTCAAAATTCCAATTTAACAAGTGCATGCACGTTGCCGTATAGCGCTTTAGAAGGGCGCACACCACCAAATAATGGTTGCATTATAGGGTTAGATTTGGACCTAAAATTTCGTAAGTCCAACAATATTAACATTAGGCCTGCTTCCGACAAAGCTGAAGTCTTACCTGAATAATTTAGTAGCGTTTTTACTAGATAAAGGAAGGCTGACATCAAAAACCCGATTTGCCATCAGGTCCATATCCAGACATGCCTGCATCAAAAGTGTCTGTGGATGGGTGTAGCCAACGACTTAGGCCTATAGAGCTTACATCAGCAAAGCAATGTAGGCCTGATGCACTTACCAAACCATGCATTAGTTGCCAGCGGAGACGCTATTTCTCCTATAAGAGGAGGAGCTCGGAGCCAGGTTCAAACATTCATCGTTTACCCCTCACTTAAGGAAAAGGTTTTGGCACCTTTGATAGGTAGTATGGACCCCTCAACATCAAGCTCGGTAGTACTCTCAAATTGTGGCATCACTTTTTCAATAGGGGCCAATTTAAGTTTACAAGCGGTCAAATTTTTTAAAATGCTCCAATAATGTTGATTGAAATGTATGCCACATTGTCGTCTCTAGTTATAAGGATTCCAAAAATGTTAGTTTTACTATCTATGACAATGTGGAGGAGTTATAGGGTAGGTAAAAAATGGATCCTCTTTAAAATGGCCCAAAAGGTAATTTCTATTTGTACAGGGTGTCAAATCAGAAAGTTGCTCCAGTTTGTAAAAAATGAAAGAAGTTGTCATCTAGCTTAATTTGGTCAAATAAGGATATTTTGTTACCATTCTGAAATGAATAGTTACCATGTTATGCGACAAAAATAGGTCATAGGGCAAACATAATGCAATGTTGTGACCTTCTGGACCCTTAGCCTACCTCCGTAAGTAGTAAACATTTAACATATCAAAACTATACTTTTTAGGAGTCCCCTTACCTCAGGCAATAATTTGCAAGGATTTTAAATTATCAGATTAAATTTTAATGTTGACCCCTGATACAAATTGAGATTGACCTTTGCGTACAATTTTTGTCATTTGACTCTATAGGCCTACCCCCAAAACACAATGGTCGGTAGGTGGGTTCAAACTATTACATTTTTGAGTCCTTATGATTAGATGGACCAACAATGGCATACGTTCAACATGGATTGGGCATTTTAAAATTGACCCCGTGTAAAACTGTGAAATTGACCCTATTGAAAAGTGGGCATACCTCAATTTGAGAGTATACCGTGTGTCATAATTGATGTTGAAACATTTTCACCATACTCTTTCAACTAATTTGCACTCATAGTTCACCCAATATGGTGTGTTGACAGTGGCGTATCTAGGATTTTCATATTGGGGGGGGGGGAAGTGTCGAATCTCAACCGACAGAAAATGTGTAGGCGTCCAGGGGCCCCCGCCTATAGGCCCCGGCCCCCATGTTGGGTCAGGGGAATTTTGGGTTTTATGATGCTTAAATGGCTTCTGAGTGGCTAATTTTTGGTACGATTTTGTAAAAAAATTTACGTGTACATACGCTGTCCATTGAACTTTTAAACCTATACTTTGCCGACAGTTCGGCCTGCAAGTGCCATGACCTGAATTGTTCAAGTGAACCAACGGCTCATCTCAACCGACGCGAAAGAAATCAATTAGTGTGGGGCCGCTGGCCCCAACTTTCCCCAGTCTGGCTACCCGACACTGATGTGTTGAACAAGCGCCACCAACATGGTCTGGTCATATCTACCAGGATCGCTCTTGTTGTATTCGCTACTTAAAGAGACATGAGGACGGAGAGTTCCATAAAGAAGCGACCCACTTTTTTTCGAACCGCAGGTGGTTTTGCATATTTGGAATGCTTTCCAATATATTAGATCACACCTGAAGTGAATAAGCCGAATACGCCGTCTTTATGTAATAATATGATAATTTAGTACTTTCTGTCGTGCACGACAGAAAGTCAAAGCACGGTGTTCTATGGGGACAATTACGATGGTCAGGCAAGTTCAAAACAAGGTTTGCGCGTATTTTGCGGTTTTCTTTTGCACCTGTTTGTCCAATAAACCTTCGGAACGTTCTTAGTAGGTGGTCTACAATCGATCCTGTGCAATTTGAGAGAAATTCGTATCCTAAAAAAATCTCCTCCTGTCACTTTAAACTGGGTCAATGCTGTGCAATACGTTGGTTCATAAACTCTGTCCTTGAGGAATGCCCATATTTTCTCAATGGGAATGGCCAACAATATCAGCTATACCTCAATAGAAGTTTTCCCCTCGCGTTTAAGCTTAACTGGCAACTCTCTCACTTCTTTCCTCTTTTCATCCGCCATTTTGAAATGCCAAAGTCACTATTTGGTACTTCCGGTAGAGATAATTATCACTGGTTGACGAAGTCTTTCATAAAACAGGAAAAACTTGATGGATTTTTGTGATTTAAAAGGCAGACACTATTGTTGCATGTATTCTTGGCTACTTGAAGCAAGTGTTCGTTGGTACCCTGTAGCATGTTGCCTCCATCCAGTAACGAATGTTGTTGTCTCAGATGGGGTGGGATATCAATTATGACACACGGTACCTACCTAGCATTGATGTAGAGTGTCCATACTAACTACCAAAGGTGTCAAACCTTTTCTGTAGTGAGGGGTAAACTAACTCCTTAAATAAGGCCCCTATGATATTCTGCTCCTCCTCTATATGCTCACAATGATATTTCAGCATTCGATTGATACAAGGCATTTGCCCTCTTAGATAGGAAAAAAAATCAAATGTTTAAAAAGGGCTCCATAGGCCTAACTGACATGACACAGCGAACTATAGACCAGTCTCCTTGATATCAGCGAGCTGCAAATTATTGGCTCTTGGAGCACATTAATGAGTTATACAATATATGGCAAATTTTCAAGAGAGTCTTCAACGAGACTTAAGTCATCCCAAATTGCTGGATCAATGTCGCAGTCCGGGTTCGCAGTTCTTTAGTTATTTTTCAGACATTCTTGTAGCGCAGAGCTGGTCTTTCAACTGGTTAGTGACAGTGGGCAATTTCGCCATTACAGAAGACTTTGGGAAGTCTGACATCTTTCATGCGTGCAATATGGCCAAGCCATATAAGGGCGTCCGCAGTAGAGCAGGAGTGACAGTGAGGGCGAACGTGGTGGTTGTTCTTTCTTGTTTGAAATTTATCTGCCATTTTAGCCAAGGGCTATCATTAAGGGGCAGAGTATGGGGAATTACATTCCCAATCTGAATTCCTGACGCGTTGTAGAGCCCGGGGGGCACTCATATATGAAGTGACTGGGATGTTGCGGATGGATCTTTCAAAATAGGGGGAATTCGCTGCAGGAAACGTTAAGAAAAAAAAAGGGGGGGGGTCATTTGTTGAGGAGAATGCAAAAAACTGGGTTGTACCCTCACTGAGCCTCTCACATTTTGTGACCCGTAGGGTAATTTCCAGGCAAATTCTACCATTCAAACCCCAGTATATTCTGATAACATTAAAAGGGGCTATCTGTGAAAGAATGAAATAGAAATAAGGGGGCATTCAATGAATTTGATTAAAAATGGGAGACATCAAATGAGAGTAAAGAAAACAAAAGGGGGGTCTTGTAGTGAAAGGTTAATGAAAGGTTAAAAAGGGGGGTCTTTCATTGACAGCAGGTTTCAAAAAGGGTCTTTCAGTGATAGCCAGAGTTTAAAAAAAGGGGGACAATAGCTGCCCGCACATCCCCCGTCACTATTTTAGGGAGAGGCACCCCCGGGCGAACAGAGTGTCTGAGAGTGTCCAGGGTTCGCTGCATTAGGACGTGAACAAAATACACATGCCTGACATACCCCAGGGGTAAGTAACCAGTTTTTCAGAGGGGGGGGGGCATATGCATTTTCTGGGGGGGAAGATCATGGGGCGCAAAATTTTTAGGCTCGTACGGCTCCCAGTAGACAAAATTTTTTCACAGTCGGATCGCAATTCTTAAGGGGGGGCCGTTACTATAGCGTCACGACGTGCGTTGTAAAGAGGCCATTTTCCTGTTTATAATTCTACAAACCACCACGTGCCTTATGCACCCCTTCATCCGCCACTGAACATAAAAACATCTAGGTATACTA
Organism: Ophioderma brevispina; assembly: GCA_023653785.1. Classification (NCBI taxonomy): domain Eukaryota; kingdom Metazoa; phylum Echinodermata; class Ophiuroidea; order Amphilepidida; family Ophiodermatidae; genus Ophioderma; species Ophioderma brevispina. The sequence continues at coordinate 18,555 of JAMKCH010015626.1, forward strand.
TAAGCCTGTGCTTTCAATGTAATTAACGGTTCCATGGGTCCGATCGCTAATGACCTCGTCCCCAGAAGCCCCAGATCAACATTTTACAGGAAGTGGTCAACATTTTGATTATCAGAAGAAAGCTACTACTTTTTCTCATTTTACTCTGTGAAATAATCTTAGAGCCAAAAATAAGTTTGATGTTGAAGTTATGAGCGAAAAGGTGCCCCATTTGGTCGACCAATATTCAAGTTTAGTACACATGTTTTCTCTATGGGGCTTACACAAATCACGTTTTAGCTCTAGCATTCAAAACGGGTTGAAATATCGTCGCGAAATTTTAAAGATGGGGTTTTGGGGTGGGAGCCAATCTATCAGATGACAACTCATATCCTTATATCGGGCCCACCCCCTTTAAGACATGTGCAGAAAATAACTATTTTTCTGGGGGGGCCGTAAGATTTCCACAGGGGGGCAGCTGCCCCCCCCCTCTGGTCACGCCACTGATTACCCGTATCTTGGGGTTATGTCGCATATCATTTCTCACACTTGACAGTCTTGATATTACGCCGTGCGTTGATTCAGCTCAGATTCAAGGGACATGTTGTTGGAGATTGTAGAGCCCAGATAGGTAAAGTTAAAGTTGTGAACCACACCCCGTGAGTAGTAACAGTGACTGCAGATTTGGGTAAACATGCTGAACATTATGAACAATGATGGTGGTTTTCTTGAGGTTGATAGCCCAAAGTCGACTGCAGTCATGGGAGAAGCAGGTGATGAGTTTCTGCAATCTGCAGGGGTTCGTCCGACGATGCATCATCTGCAAAAGATGTCTCTGATTAATACTTCTCATGACTTGGTATGGGAGAAGAAGTTACAAACCTTGTTGGCGGCGAGCAAACACACCCCTGTGTCATTGTTACATGGCCCTCCATTTTTCTGATTAAACTTTTAAAATTATTTTCTCAATTTTTATTTGAGAAAATATTTCTAACAGGCAAAAGCACTTTGTTTACTATAAACGAGAGAAAAGGGGATTCCCGAGAGTTGTTTATGCAAACCCCCCCCAAAATGCACCTGTTAGATAGATTTGCACAATAGGGAAATGGGGAATTCCCCAAGATGTAAACTTAGAAAGAAAACGTGATAGTGGAGGAGCTAGGACCCAGGTCAAACATCATCGGTTACCCCTCACTACAGAAAGGTTTGACACCTTTTGGTAGTTAGTAGGGCCCTCTATATCAACGCTAGGTAGGTGTACTCTCAAATTGTGTGGCCAATTAAGTTTAGACAGTGGGTCAAACTTTTGAAATGCTCCAATCATGTTGAAATGTATCCCATATTTTCCAGGCTAGTCATAAGCGATTCCAAAAATGTATAGTTTGTACCATGCATGACCAATGGGTTTTGGAGTTATAGGGTAAAAATGGCTATAAAATGGTAAAAAAAAAGGTCAATTTCTATTGTACAGGGGTCAAATCGGAAGTTGCTCCAATTTGTTGAAAATGATTAGAAGTTGTTCATCTAGCTTAATGAGTCAAAATAAGAAATAGTTTGTACCATCTGCACCATGCATAGGTACCATGTTATGGGACAAAATAGGTCATAGTCAAAATACCCAATGGTCCCTTGTTGACCTTCTTTGCCCCTTACCTCCGCAAGTAGTAAACCATTTAAAATTAATACAAACTATACCTTTAGGAGTACTCTTACCTCGGGCACTAACTTGCAAGTTTTAAAATATAATCAGATTAACTTTTAAAGAGACACTGGCACATTTGAAAATAGTGCGCCCTCAAGATTTTTCAAAATCGATTTTTTGCATGGTTGTAAGCCCTCACCCGAAACGATTAAGACCAAATCAGCTTCCTCATCGGTAAAGAGAAGATTTTATATTAGCGTCGCCGGCGACGTTCCGTTTTAAATTCAGAAGACGACGAAAATGGCGTTTAAAACCATGAACACGACGCCGTAGTGCATGTCTTCCCACGCTGCACCCACTTTTGATCGGTCTATACATTGTGGTTTTAAATCAGTGAGTACGAGTCAAAAAATATTAATGTAATATACCACATAGGTTGATAAAGTTATGTCAAACTTAAAGTTGGCCTAAAATTACTGGCTGTCTTTATCCTCAATCAAGGTCTCTATCTGTTTTGGGGTTATGTTATTTTTATGTGTAAAATATATCTCTGTTCTTCCAATGGCCTAGACTATCATTTGAGAGGCAAATTGAAGACATTTCCGATTTTGCTTAAAAGGTGCAAGTGCCGCTTTAAATTTTTAAAATTGGACCCCTGTACAAGCGAGGATTGAACTTTTTTTTACCATTTACCTATTAACTCCAAAACCCAATGGTCGTAGGTGTACAAACTATACATTTTTGGAATCTTATGTTTAGATGGACAATATGGCAGACATTTGACCATGATGGGGGCATTTTAAAAGTTTGACCCCTGTGTAAACTTAAATTGGCTCCTATCGAAAAAGGGATTAAGCCACAATGAGAGTACTACCTCAGCATTGATGTAGAGGGTCCATTACTAATTTACCAAAAGTGTAAAACCTTTTCTGTATGGGAGGTAAAAACGAAAACTCCTTAAATAAGGCCCCTCTGATATTCTACTCCTCCTCTATGAGTCAATTGTTTATGCTTGCGCGATCAAAAACTTGTAAGAGCAGCGAATTCACCAAAAGTTAGATATGGAAGTGAGGTGATTCAGGTTATGTTTATGCATGATGATGATGTAATGATTATTTTTAGAGAAGGGAAATCTAGGGGTGAGAGTTAACTCGTCCTTGGACTAAGGATGGGCCGCCGGCAGTTGAAATCAGGAGCTAAACTATAGCTCTGGAGCTATACAGTATAATTAAGCTAGTTTTAACTCTACACTAATGGTAGATTTGACGGGTTCTACATCTAATGCCAGGATTTAATACCTTGGATCCCGCCGGAGCTTGATAGCTACATTGTCTGCTGTGTATTAAGCCAAAGGGCTTCAGTTTTCGGAATCCAAAAAGGGATTCCATTTGTGGTCCTTTGAGGATAGCGACAGACTGATGATGGTGGTATATTACCGGGATTTTATCATTGGTGGAACATTAGCGTAGCGGGGGAAAGCCCGTCGTCTGAACTGCTGGACAAAAGTTAACTTCAGGACTGAGAAGAAGATTCCAATGGATATTACCCGAGGATTTATAAGCGTGACTTTCATGCTGTCATTTTGGAAGTCGTCGCTGTTAGGACATATTCATCGTGAACTGCAAAAACGCAGGTTACTTTTAGTTGGAGACAATGAATCTGAGGAAGTAGATTAGAATCGTTAAGTGTAATTTTGAATTGTATAGATATTGTACTGTGGACATACCCAAAGTCTTGAACCAATTAAAATCATTAGGAATCTGTTATATAAAATTTTAGATCACTTGATGCACAAGGCTCGTGTATTTGTGTTTAAAAGGTATTTCGGACCTTTGACGTTTATGAGACGTCATAACACATCCGCTCATGATTGGGAAGGCAGTAGCGGTAGTAGAACCATCATACAGACGAATACCTTGCATATCGTCATGAAAAGATGGAATCATTATGAGTAGCTCTGGGGACAACCAATGCAATTTTCTGAGAGTAGTGCAAGAGACCCCCTCAAACTGACAAGTCAAAAGGTCTTTGTCAGGTCAGATGAATGAAAGCCATATACAAGGGCGGTTTTGTGTTCTCTGCATCTTTCTCTTGAAGTTGGCGTATGGAGAAGATCATGTCGATGGTTGACCTTCGAGCTCTGAAGCCACATTGTGATTCAGGATATATTCGCTCTGTTAGTATTTGCAATCTGCTGAGGACACCTCGTGCAAAGACCTTTCCAACAATGCTCAGGAGGGATATACCGTGATAGTTGTTGCAATTTCTACGTAGGGCCTACACCTTTGTTTTTGTAGAGGGTTACGATAACGGGATCGCACATGTCCTGAGGTACCGTACTGTCCCTTCGTCCCAACAGGCACAAAGAAGCTTGCAGAGGTGTTGAAGTAGGGCAGAGTCCTTATAAGCTTGATGACCTCAGAGGGATTCCACCCTTTCTTGACCCCATTCCACATTTGAGAGAGCTTTCCTCAGCTCATCCATGGTTGGCAATTCATCAAGTTCTTCGATGACAGGTAAATGTTGTTTAGTGCAGTAATTGTTACCACATTTTCCTGAGAATACAGCTCCTGGTAATGTTCAACCCATCTGTCCATTTGCTTGTTGCAGTTCTTTATCACAGCACCATCTGATCGGTGCAGTCTTGATGGTAGTGGACCTGAAAGCTTTCTTCATGCCTTCATACATGCCACGGATATTGCCCCTGTCAGCATGTTCTGACAGAGTGACAACCAGTAATCGTTGGCACAATGTCTTGCCATTCTTTAGTCTCACTTCTTGCCTTTCTTTGAGTGGCACTTCTTGCCTTCCTGAGGGCAGAGAGTGTCTGCTGAGGAGCTTTCTTGTTGTTGATGAAACCAGCTCGTTTAGCATTGATGAAATATTCAAGCTCTGTTATATTAGCTTCAAATCATCAGGGCTCAGCTTGATTTTCTTCCCAAAGGTGCTCATGGCTGTGTTAAAGAGTGGGCTAGTTTGTGTTTTGCCAGGCGAGGAGCTTGAGTGACCTCCACCTCCCATAGCTCATTCCTGATTTTACTACTACTCCCTCCTTCATGGCATCCAGTTGCCTAGATCTAGAACCTAGTTTTAGTTTGTCTCCAGCCACGTTCGGTTTGGTAGGATAGGGGCACCTAAATTTCAGGTTCCTCTTTAGGGTAAAAGCACCAGAGCCTGGGAAAGATCAACTTGAAGTGATCACCGGTGCCACCATCCATTACATCACCGATGCCACCATAGAGTAAAGGTCCGTTCATACTTCCACTGCACTGCATTGCTGTGCAGTAAATTTACTGCGATGTTCCGTCACTTCTGCTGCACTCCTAATCGATTTACTGCAGGTCAACCCAGGTCACAGGTTGCAGTAAACTTGTGAGGGATTGCAGTAAAATTGGCATACTGCACCACTGACTGCACCTCACTGCATCTTGATGCAATGCCAGTTAAAATAAGTTTAACTTTGTTGCAGTACTGCATTGCGTTGCAATACTGCAAATGATTGCATTATCGATTTTGGTAGGCTGCATTGCAGCACTGCAATGCAGTGAAGTATGAATAGACCTTTACATATACACGAATCCCCTTGGTGGTGGCTCAGGTGCATCTTCATGAAAGAATTTATAACACCTGTAATGGGGGAAGGGGTGATAATTAAAAATAAAATTGATGCCCCATAGTGAATGCCACTTTGTTTACCATCTTCAGGATCACTCTTTGCATCTGGGATGCTATGAATTCAGATGCAGTTTTTAGTCTTGAAGCTTCTTGAGTACTGTTCAAGGGAATCTATCATTTCGGCTTGTTGGTCAATTGTTTTTTGCAATCTTTTTGTTTTCTTGCACGAGTGATGATGCTTGGTTTTGAATAGGAACAGTGTTATGGCTTATGACATCAGTTACATTTTTGACTCACCATGGAGGGAAGATTTTTGTTGGTTACCTCTATCAGTATGTCATTGGAGCTAACTTACAATCAACAAGGCCATTATTTCAGGTGATGCATGCAACTTAGCCGACATGACGTTGGTCGAAAGCGAAGCACTTGCCACACCCCTTTCATGACCCCCAAAAGGGGTGAAACAAGTGCTTCCATCAATTTTTTTGATTATCAATGCCTAAAGTACTTGTGTGCCAAAATTCACAATTTTACCTAGATTTGCACACTCACATGAGATCGGTACACTACAGTCCCCCACTATACATATAGACAGTGTATTCGGCTTATTCACTTCAGGTGTGAATGAAATACACTGGTAAGCATTCCAAATATGCAAAAAACCTGGATTCGAAAAAAAATTGGGGGCGCTTCTTTCTGAAAATGTCCTCAAGACTCCTTAAGGGAATAATGCAATGTAAAAGAATGCACACAGTCCCTCAAAACAGTTCCTTTTCATTTTCCCCTCTTTTCCTTATTCCTCGATATACCTACAACATAATAGTTCCAGCAACTTGATTAATAATTGGACTAACTTGATAATTTTTTTGTATACTTAAAAATGGTGATATTTTGAATATATGTAGAAAAATTATTGAGTTGTAGACCTACTGATTGAAACATTTTAAAACTATCTCAATTAAAATACATGGCTAGTGATAACTTAAAAGATATACTCATTGAAATTACTCAATAAAATCAAATGCCACCCAGTTACACTTATACAAATTTTATTGATACAGAAAATTATTTACACATATGAGTGTATTCATATTCTAAAGTTTTATAAATAGGAGTGGGCTATATGGAGGGCAAAATTACTTTTTTGGTTATTTTCATTAGAGCTGGGTTTTTTTGTACTCTATTATACCCATCTCAACATGAAATGACAAAATGTTTTGCCTCTGGTCCAAGAAAAAAAAAATGCAGCACCTTCTTGTGTCATGTCCCTTAGTTTTGTGGTGGGAGTGGATTTGAGCAGAAAATCTCTCTAATTACTCTTTTTTCACTTTCAGGTATTTTAAAATGTTTTTCATGTCTAATTACATGTAAATGAGCTCAAGATAGCTGATTTTGAAAGTTGCATGAAAATCCGGGATGAAAATTGGACATTGCATTTTCTTAAAAATTGATATATTAGGTCAAAATTTAGCATGAGGGTTTTTTTCAAGATTTTTTACCAATGCTTTCTCATTTGGTGTTTTAAAGTTTACAGAAATGAAGATGATCACAAATTTGACCAGCTCCAGAAATTTGATTACTTTATTACATGTAGTTTGTCTGCAGTGCTCATTTCAACTTTCATTTGAATGCCCCCATTGCATTGACCCCTGTACATGTGAATAGGAGCATGTGAGGAACATTCAAATGAATGCTGCAGACAAACTAAAATAAGATAGAATGCTCAAATTTCTTGAGCAGGTCAAGTTTGTGACCATCCTTTGAAGCTACACACTTAAAAGAGCTTTTTTTTTTTTTTTTTTTTGTTGTTGCAATTTCTACGTAGGGCCTACACCTTTGTTTTTGTAGAGGGTTACGATAACGGGATCGCACATGTCCTGAGGTACCGTACTGTCCCTTCGTCCCAACAGGCACAAAGAAGCTTGCAGAGTTGTTGAAGTAGGGCAGAGTCCTTACACACAGAAAACCCTATGTAAAAAATATATATGTAAACCGGCATTATGTAGAAAATTACGTATTTTATGTAAAAGCTGGTAAATATACCGGTACATAACATTATGTGAAAGTTATAACTACATATTTGATATGCATTATATTATTTTACTTATTTTATGTAAAATTTACACATCGTTTTTGTAAAAAGAAAACAAAAAGACATAAAATAATGTAAACAAACTCATTTACATATGTGGTTTGTAAACCAATTATGTAAATGCGCGGTAAAAGTTACCGAAGTTTACATAAAATTATGTGAAGTCATGTCACGACACGAGCGAGCTCGGCACAATTGAAAATGGAGGATCTTGGAGAGTGGCGTAGCCTCATGGAGTCTTGGGTACTTATATTAACGTATTGTTCTATCTGTATCGATGCGTTTGTGTACAATATAATCATGATTTTAGACCAGGGAATATGAGCTGCTTATAATTCTCAGGATGATGGGTCATGACGAAAAGTAAGCTTTATCTCAGTCCGGATCTCAGTCAAGTTGAACACACAGGGTCAGTTGTACGTGCGATTAGAAGTTTGGGCTCATACGATACCAACAGTGTTTACCACTGTAGTATTATACAGGCATACAGCTGTCATTTGTAATAACTCGCCTCTCACCCCCAGGGAAGGTGCCCAAATTGTTTTTTTTTTTTTTTTTTTTTTTCTTGAATCCGGCCCATGATTTTGTCGGCAACACAGACTCAACACCCCCCATTAAAAATGGTCTGGGGACGCCCCTGCCCCCACTATACATTTTAAAATACCAAATCATAAAAGTAGCACACCCATTAAGTGTTCTTGTGTTGTAATGTTATAGGGGAGAACCTGGGTTAGGGGAGACTATAACATATTTTGAGATGTTCAAGTCTTTACAAGGAAACTCTGCTTGGCCATTGCTGGTGTGAAAGTGAGAATCAGTTTCTTACTGTATTTTTTTATATTAGGCCTTGTGAATAATGCTGTTTGATTATGCAATTGCATGGGGTAGGTAGGGGGGTCCCTGACTGGTTATTTTAAATTAGTTCCATCAGATTTCATTCACTGTTAATATTAAAACAAAAACTATAAGTCATTTGCTTTAACAATAGGAAAAAACTTTTTAACATGACGTTTTTAGTTTCTTCCGCTTTCAGTGAAGAAACTGGAAGAACCCGTTTCTTCCAAGTGGAAAAAAAACGCAGGTTTTTCCGCCTGTTGGAAGAAGAAAACTGGAACCCTGAACTTGATAATAATTGGCCTAACTGGATAACTTTGTGTACTTAAAAATGTGAGATTTTGCAATAGTGTAGAAAAATATTGAGTTGTAGGACCTATGATTGAAAACATATTAAAAATATCTCATTAAAAATACATGGATAGTGATAACTGAAAAGATTATAATCATTGAAATACTCAATAAACTCAAATGCCACCCAGTTACACTTATACACAATGGTATTGAACAGAAAATTATTGACATATGAGTGTATTCATATTCTAAAGTTTAAAAATAGGAGTGGATATATGGAGGGCAAAATAACTTTTGGGGATTTTATTAGGACTAGGGTTTTCTTTACTATATTATACCATCTCAACATGAAATGACAAAATGTTTTGCCTTCTGGTCCAAGAAAAAAACAAGGGAACTAGTATTTACGCGATGCGTAAATCTGTCCCCGCCGAATATAGCGATCACTAGAGGCATCTAAAACTGGCACCGTCCACCCTAAAATTTTGGCCATCACTAGCTCGCCAAAAATAACCTGGAAAGAAATGGTTATTTGTGGGAAAAATGACTCAAGAATCTTGAAATCATCATGCAAACTTCACTGAAATTCACTACAAATTTAGTAAAAAGATGATAATTTACTCAATTTGGCAACACTATTTTTGAAAAAATCCTGTGACCACCTTTTAAAATTTGGGGACCCATACGGGGTCTGGAAAGCGGTTAAACATTGAATTTTACGTATTTTCACATTTTTTTAAGAAATGTTAAACAGATGGCACACCAACAGACGGACCGACAACCAGAATAAAATAAAATTGCCCAAAATCTAATCAGGTCGAGAACTCTCAGCCCGCTCCCTTCACCAAGTTAAATTTTATACGCACATACAGAAACTCCAGAAAACTTGTACACCAAGCCTTGAGGGAAAAATTTCATAATTAGTGAAAATAGATACTTAATTAGCATATTTTACACAAATCTAATCAGGTTGAGAACTCATCAACCGCGGTCTTCCACCAAGTCTACATCATCGTAGCCCTTGGAAATCACGATAAATTGTACACAATGTTACCTTTTTCCTTGACTTTTTGACCCTACCCCCTGACAGACCCGGGGAGGACCCTGGGGGATGAATTACATGGTGAGTGTGGGTATTCCTCTACAATAACCCAAGTTTGGCTACTCTAGCTCATCCAGAAAAAAAACGATATCCCAAATGTTCCCAGGGTAACATTTTTATCACGGACATACGGACGGACATACGGACGGAGCCGATTTTATAGTCCCCTCCCAGAAATCGTTCGGCGGGGACAAAAATGCAGCACCCTTCTGGGTCATGTCCTTAGTTTGTGGTGGGAGGGATTTGAGCAAAAATCTCTCTAATACTATTTTTTCACTTCAGTATTTTTAAAAGGTTTTTCAGTCTCATTACATGTTAAATGAGATAAAGATAGAAGATTTGAAAGTTGCATGAAAAAATTGGAACATGCATTTTCTTAAAATTGGATATATTAGGTCAAAATTTAGCATGAGGGTGCTTTTCAGATTTTTTACAAGTGCTTCTCATTTGCGATGTTTTTTAAAAGGTTTACAGAAATGAAGATGATCACAAATTTGACCAGCTCCAGAAATTTGTTACTTTATTACAGTAGTTTGTCTGCAGTGCTCATTTCAACTTTCATTTGAATGCCCCATGGCATTGACCCCTGTACATGTGAATAGGAGCATGTGAGGAACATTCAAATGAATGCTGCAGACCAAACTAAAATAAGATAGAATGCTCAAATTTCTGAGCGGTAAAGTTTGTGACCATCCTTTGAAGCTACACACTTAAAAGAGCGATACACTTTTAAGTGTTAGTGAAAAATCGCGAAAAGCGCACCCTCAACGCTAAAAATTTTGACCTAAAAACGGTCAATTTTTAATGCAATTTCAAATCCAGATCCTGACCTCATTTTGTACATTTAAACACTTGAATGCCTTCAAAATGCCTGAGAGAAGAGTAATTAGTAGGGGTTTGTGCTCAAATCCAACTTTCCCCACCACCAAATTTAAGGAACATGACACAAGAGGGTGCGGCCATTTTTTGACCACACCCGAGGCAAAAATTTTTGTCCATTTCACATTGAGATAGGCATAATAGAAGACAAAACCAGCCCTAGTGAAAAGCAAAAATGACCCATTATAGCACGCTCCTAATATAATTGTTTTCAAATCAAGAAAATTACGGAAAAGTCTTTGTGTTACTCTTTAATGTAACACACATCACATCCACTGCAAACCTTCAAATTTCTTGCTTGCAATGTTCTTGTGAATGATGCCACCAAAACCATCTTTACATGTGTAATAATCTGGTTCTAGGATAAAAGGGGTGTGGTCCATCGACTAGCAGCATTATTCCGCTTTAGTATTGTACTTTTGAAGTTTTGTGATTTGGCTTATGGCTGTTAAGTTTGCTGTTACTTCTCCAGACCGATTATAATTATAGAAGGCCTCCTATTGCCAGCCCTCGGCACTCTATGAGGACAGATGGTGTTTTGAATGCATCCAATGATGCATGCAATGTGCCTATCATGTGCATGTCAGTACAAATTAAAAGGGACAAAAAAGTGTTCCCAACAGTTATTAACCACAAGATATTCATTATCATGGCAAAAAATTCACAAGTGCTACACGTTGTGTGCTAAAATGAGAATTAAGTCAGGGTTTTTATGTGTAGAATAGGATTTTTTATGTGATCAATGATCTATTGAGGTGAAATTTCCCAAAACTGGTTGCATTGGGGATTGACTCAAAAAACACCCTCTGATGTGAAACTGAACTGTGGCTCAATTAGTCTTCACATTGATGCAGCTTACCTAATATTAAAATTGACTGTGTATGTAGGGGGTCATATTAGGCAGGGGTTGGAAGATTTGAGGGGGGATACAAAAAAAGATTTGTGATTGAGAGAAAATTTTCATCAACGTGAGAGGAGGGAAGTGAACTTTTAAAAAAACAAATGGCGAAAAATTTCGTAAACATTGAAATTTTTAAATGATAGTGAAGGGGGATGCCAAAAAAAAAATGGCACTCCTGACACACCGGCATAAATAATGACTCCTCCCCAAGATCATCCTGTGGTTTTTCAGATAAATGTGGTAAATAATCCCTTTAATCAATCATTCCACACCAAAAATCTTAATTAGGGAATAAAAAATGAGATTTTTTTGGCCAAAACAAAAATTCTCATCTTTTGTTCTCATTCTTATTTAGAATTGTGTAATTTTTGCTTTTTTATTGACATAATTTGTCCAAGATATTGTTACATCATTCATTTAAATAATTGCACTAGAACAAAGTTATTTTTTTCTATATGAAGGACTTTGATTTGAGTTTAGTTATTTCACACAGTGCAGTGATTAGCGCATGGACAAGCATTATGTATATGGCCCGTTTCACAGTAATTGCCAACTTTTTGTCAACCTGGGGGTCATTTTTTCAAACTTAGTGTCAAGCTTTGTTATTTGTTTTCTAATGTGTATAAGACTATAAATTTTAAGGAAAAATAGAAAGCACACCTTAATCTTTTCTCCTTTATTCTTTTTTAATCAGAGAGTTTGAAAATTGAGCCATTTTTGTAAAAAATGCAAATAGTTCTTAGTGGAAATTTAGATTAATTGCCAAAAGAAATTAGACTTGTCTTCCTCATAAATGTAAAGTATGCACCTTCAGGCAATACCAGCTGAAATATGAACATTGATGCTTGAATTTGGACAATTTCTTGACATTGTTTGCTTCTATTTCATCCAAAAACAGGTTCTTGACATAAAAAAAGTTTTATTTATAAAATCAAAAAAGTAACAGAGCAGAGTGATTTTTTCATGAATTGATTAGTTGTAGGCTGGAGAACATTTGTACTGAATGCAAGCAAATCTCACCCATTGAGTTAGCAGATAATTAGCTTTATGTCCAAAGTGTTGGACGTGACATGTGAACGGAATTTTGACTTAAAATCTTATCTTTTTGACGTTTATTAAAAACAAAAACTGATTTTAAGCTTCTATAAAGATGAAACACTACTAACTTCCCCTAGTGAATGCTTTGTTTCATCCCCATGCCCTTCCAATATTCCAAAGCTGTTAGATTTGCATGGTTACTTGATTGAAGCTTGCGTTGGACGTGACAAATTGAAAATGTGAACGGGGCAATTTTTTGAAAATTTACTAGAACTGATCGCACCTCAAAGTAAGTTGGTAGTTCACAAACCCATGCAACAACTATAAACATACTATAAATTTAAAGTTGCAGACTTCCTCGTTTTTGAGATATGCAACTCAAGTGTGTTGGACAGGGCTCTTGATAACATGTTTAGCATAGCAGTTTGCTACACATTTTCTGCCATTTGCTATGCAATTTTAAGATTGTGTAGCAATTTTTCCCTATACATTTGTGTACGTTTGCTCTATCAACATGATCAAAGCAAGAGCTGTTGCAAAAATTGCTAAACAAATAAAAATCCTTAGCGCAAGCCCTGGTGTTGGACGTGACCAAATGTGTTGGACGTAATTGGTGTGAACGGAAAATTTAATGTTGACATCATCGCAGCGTTCAAAAAACAGTTTGATAACAACAGCAATGCGTAAAATAGTATTAACCGCTGCTTATTCATTCATATACCATGCAACACAACCATTACAACAACATAATTTAGGCAAGCAAAAAACTCTACCATCACAAAGCGGACCTTCAAAATTAAAAAGCGGATCTTCAAATCAAAAAGCGGACCTTTGTAATTTTTTTTTTGGGGGGGGGGTGCGTTCGCACCCACCGCACCCCCCCTGGCCATGGCCCAGGGATGCCATAAAATGCCAGAGATATCCACCACAGAAGTGTCAGTGTAATTGAATATTAAAATGGTATTCAATGTGAACGGAACACTGTCCAACACTCAATTTTGATTGCTCCATATAAGTTTTTGAGAGCACTTGCTACACCTATTTCACACTGGTAAAAAGTGTCCACTAGTGCCTCTTAAAAGAACTCAAAGTAAAAATGACAGGTTCTACATAGCTAATGCAGCTGAAACAAGGGCATGTATTTTTGGTGACGCCCTATCAGCCAAATTTGACCATGGGTGGGCCGTCTCCTGAATACAAGCACAAATAAGTTGGTTAAGGTATGGGAGGTCGGTCTAGTAGAGATCTAATTAAAAACACAAACGTGACTGTGTATCACCTTCCTGTAAAAAAAATCCTATAGGTTTTAAGTGAAAATTCAAAAAGTTGGCAATTACTGTGAAACGGGCCATATATGCTAAAAATGGGATTTGTTTGTAAATTGTGTGCGCTCTCATCAGGGAATCTCTGAGTTAACCTTTAACGGGCCTTTCACATGATAACAAAAAATGCGTGCTGAATAAGAATGTAGGATTCTATACCAAAAACCATGTACCATTCCATATACATAATCAACATACCCCTTAACAAGTTTATCTACAAAACTGTCAGTGTCCATTCCTTTTGGTTCTGAAAGATGACAATTTTAAATTTTATGTGTATATTTCCATCAATAGTACAGGTTTGGGGACAATACCAGGGCTAGAATTTTGGCGAGTTTGCAAAAGATTCTCGTAAACTGATTTGTGTGAATAAATGTTGATTCTCGTAAACTTAAGAACTTTCACACAGTAGTGACTAGTGAATTAGTTGATTCCAGCAAAATTTGTTTTGGGGAATCAAGACTGATTCTCGCACACAGTGACGAAATTCTACCCTTGCAATATAATACCAATGTTGAATTTTCCTCCCTCCTTGATCAAAAATGTTTATGCAAGACTTAAAATGTATTCTTGAGAATAATCACACTTCCAGGGTTTTCCTTTTGAGTTAGTATATGAGAGTGTCTTTCGAAACTAGCCTTTTTAGTAAAGCTTTTCTGACAATAGTCGCATTGATAGGATTTCACCTTTGTGTGGGTCCGAATGTGTTCAGAAAGTTTGCATTCGTCAGCAAAGCATTTCTGACAATATTTGCACTGATGACGTTTTCCCTTAGGATGAATCTCAATATATTGCTGCGAGTAATCACGCTGGTGCGGTTCTTCATTAAAGTGGGTTCGTACGTGTAGGTCAAGATCCATTTTGTTGGAAAAACCACTCTGGCAATACTCACATTGATAGGGTCTTTCTTGTGTGTGGATTAGAAAGTGTTCTGCAAGACTGTTTTTATCGATAAAATATTTCTGACAGTACTCGCACTTAAAACGTTTTACCCTTGTGTGAATTTCAATGTGTCTTCTTAGATAGAACATTTGAGTAAAACATTTTTGACAATACTCACATTGATATATTTTTTCATTTGTGTGGGTTGATCTGTGTATAGCAAGAGCGCTGTTGTTGACGAAGCGTTTCCGACAGTACTCGCACTGAAAGGCTTTTTCTTTCGTATGAATCTGTATGTGTACAGTAAGATTGCCTTTCTTTGAATAACCTTTCTGACAATACTCACAATTATATGGTTTTTCCTTGGTATGGGTTCGAATGTGTACATTTAGAGCAATGTCTTCGGCGAAGATTTTCTTGCAGAACTTGCACTTGTAGGTTTTTTTCCTTGTGTGTGTTTTAATGTGATTAGAAAGAATGCCTTTTGTGATAAAACATTTCTGACAATACTTGCATTGATAAGGTTTTACGTCTGCGTGGGTCCGAATGTGTATAGTAAGACTACCTTTATTACTAAAGCACTTTGGACAATGCTCACATTTAAAAGGTCGTTTTTTGTGATTCTTGATGTGTCTTTTCAGATTACTGATTTGAGTAAATGATTTTTGACAATAATCACACTGATAAAACAAAATTATGCCCTTTTCAGCCATACAATTATTGTGAATAGGCAATTTCGTGTAACTCTCGCTCGGATCGGATTTCTTCCTGCAAATCCTAATATCCGTTTCTAAGTTACAGCTGTTTGCAAAGAGCCCTCCTGGGTTTTTCAAATCAGCGGATTCTCCATGTTGCATAAATTGACATCCTTTGCCTGGCCTGAAATGCGAATACCTCTTCTTATGCATTTTCACATGTTGTGTCATTCTATGAAGTGAAGCTGCAAATCTTCCACAATATATGCACTCAAATGGCTTGTATCCTTTCATTACAGGGGCCATTATTAGAGTATCATAAAGCGGGATTACACATTGAGAACTGCAGTTAATAGGGTGTTTCGTTATCTTCTTATGCACAAAATAAATATGAAGCATATGTACTGTACATGTACTGTACATGTACTGGCGTGGTTCACTTCCTTCAATATTAGAAGTCACTTATATGTAAGGAAAATAAAAGGTATCCATTTTGAAAGTGTTTTCAAGATCTTCATTCTATTTCAATTACAGTTGGAAGCACTATCACCATAGAACTAAGGAGTGCAGTGGAGTTGGTAATAACCTGGAAAAATAAGAGATACATGTAGATGCAATTAAAATATTAAAATGCAACTGACACACACACACACACACACGCACACACCTAGCCAATCAAATAATAGATATGCTGCATTTCATCATAAATAAACATGTTAAAGATTTCACAATGGACCAAATTAAATTGTTTAGCCTTATGAGTGCACACCACTTAATGAATGATCCATTGAAATACATGCAAAATACCACATTGCGAGATCTAATTGCACCCCATGTGACAATAGTAATGGGATATCTTTAATCCCTTTTTTCTAGCTCTAACAACTTGAAACTTTCTAAGAAGTTGCATTTTACCAGTTTTATTGGAAAAGTTCTGAGCAAGACACTCCAAATTAGTAAACATTTGGGCAAAGAAAGGTAATTTTTAACCATAAAATCCATTTTTCTACGGCAAACGTGCTGCATATTTGATGGGACACAATATGTCCATCCAAACAAGTAAACATTAGCAACAAAATGATGATTTTTTACCAACTTTTGAGAGTGGATTTGATTTTTTTTGATAGAATGTTGCTGTATTTTAGGTCACTTATTCATATCCAGACACGTTTTCAAAACTATCCTGTTTTCAGATAAAGTTTACAAACAAATCTGTTTTTAGGCGAATGTTACATTTTGATGGACAAAAATGGGAGAATTGTGTCCATCAAATGTGTAAAGTACCTCTCAAAAAGTCTTATACTCGTGAAAACTAGCTGATTGCAGGCAGGGCACTCAAATTTCTACCAGAATTTTGCTTTTGTGAATTTCCTGAGTGATTTGTTCATAGGTAAGAAAAACTTATTAAAGGGGCCCCAAACAAAAAAATTTTACTGAAAAATGTGGTTTACTTCATAAGGCCAAAACTACCTGGACCACTCTCCGTGAAAGTGCCATTAATTTGTCAATATGCTGCCTAGTTCAAATAGAAATTATTGATTTTATATCTTTTTACACTCAAGACCAGATGCAAATTGGATTGTAAACATTTGTAAAAAAAAGTTTAGTTTCTTGGGGCGGGGTCGCCCTGTTTTTCGGGTAACATTTAATGTCATTAATTTTGTGAAAAAACATACCTTGAGGTGGTTTATGAATAAACTACATAATTACTCATAACATTTTACTGAAAAAAAATATATTGAATCTACAAATTGAGCTGCATTTTTGCAGCGGTCCAAAAGGTTCAAATTGTGATATGATTTGTCAATTTTCTTGGAGCATTTATTGTTAATTTGGTCTATTTAAGTAAACACGGCGAAACTCGTATTTACCGAGCGTAAAATATTGTCCCCGCCGAAGGTCACGATCACCCCCCGCAACACCCTCCCCCTCCCCAACACCATCACCCCTCCCCAACACCCTTTCACCCAAACTCCCACCCCTCCCAACACTGTACTCCCTCCCCAAGCACCCCGCAAACACCACCTCCAAAGTACACCATGAAACACCCAACCCCTCCTCAACAAACTGCCAACCAAACACCCATCGTCCAACACTCGGCCAAACTCTACCCCCTCCAAGCCATACCTAACCCCTCCCCCACATTACCCACACCCCTCCCCTATGACATAGTTAGTATGTAGCGAGGGAACGAGGCAATTTTTGCCTGTTGTACTGTTTCAGAAACAGCAATTTTGCATATTAATTAGCTTATTTGCATTACCTAAGCCGCATTATCACAGACTTCAAATGCAAAAAGATGAGTCACCAGATACTGATAGGCTTTCATGCAGTGAGAGAATTTTGATTCTATCCAATGTACAGTGTCATTAAATATAGCAATTACGCTGATTTTGCATATTAATTAGCTCATTTGCATACTCCATTTTCCCAAAAAATACGTTACAATCAATCAGGTCGAGAAAACTCTTTCAGCCCATATCCACAGGTAAATCATTATACAGCCTTACGGAACTCTGAAAACTTCTTGTACACCGTGCCTTGCAGGAAAATTTTCATCAATTATGCAAATTGATCCTTAATTAGCATATTATACCCCCAAAATCTAACGGGAGGCTGAGAAATCATCAAACCCGCTTCTTTCACCAAGTTAGCATCATTGTTGCCCTTACGGAACTCCAGATAGTTTGCACACGACGGACCGTTGGGTTACTTTTTTGTCACGAACGAACGAACGGACGCGCTCTTTTATAGTCCCCCGTTTCTCTAATCGTTCGGCGGGGGACACAAAAATGAAACATGAAGCCAGGTAAAGTTTGAAGGTCAGTTTGTAGAAATA
>JAMKCH010015627.1:0-25721 GCA_023653785.1 Ophioderma brevispina
TAAGAAGAAGAGAGAGAAACAGACCCCAACTAGGCAATCGAGTGTGCTTAGTGAAGGCACGAGTATTCATTGCGGTGTGAATCTTGCACTGTCCTACTTGGACCTTTGACCCCAATCTATTGTTAAAGGCCCAAAGAGTAGGCAATGATTTATGATTTATTTCACTTTGAATGAGTTTAAACTTATAAAATTGGAGATAAATATTTGATTAACTCTAATCTGAGTAACATAAAATAAAAACTAGACGACTCCAGGATACTATGCACGAGTTTTTCAATTGACCTTGACCCTAAACGATGGCTCACAGAGCGGGGTCGCTGTGGACTCTTGTTCACTTCTCATAATGCCTACAACACAAGATGGCAGAGCAGAGCTAGATAGGTCAATTAAGCTTTTATATTTGACCCCTAGGATGACCCATTTTGCCTTTGACCCCTTATTGTGCACATAAGTAATAGAGCTTTCCCCAGTGGCTCTTGTGAACACATTGACATAAATATCTACTTGGTTGAAGAGTTGATTTTGCGTTTTGATATTAATTAGCTCATTTGCATATTTTGCAAAGTTACCCCTGGGGCCAATATTCTATCACATGCTTCGTCTCGACATTATCCGCAACTTTGGCACAGACACCACCGATCAAGTGTTAATTTTGAGATATAGCATTTGCCAAATTAATTAGAGATAATGACCCGCATTTTGAATGTTAATGAGTTCCGATATTAATCTGTGGACAAGCTGTATACACTGACCAAAGACCATGCCCTGCGGTATTTTCGTATGTCGCGCACATAGCTGTTAGAAGAAGAAGTAGGCCTCAAAAGATTTTTAGTTTTGACCACCATGACCCTACGAGAGGTCAAAGGTCAAAACTATTTACACCCTGGTGTAGGTTAGCATGGGGCAGTGGTTCTTCTGGACAATTTTGGTCCAATATCTCAGCCAGCCGTTTGGCAATAGTGATTTGAAGCAAGTACAAAGAAAGAAAAGAAAGAAGAAAGAAAAAGAAAGAAAAAGAAAATCGAGAGAGGCAGTTTATCATGCGGCTGCACCGTGCGCATGATATAATACAATAACCAGCCGTGCCTAGCACACGGCTTGTGTTAAAGGCCGGAAAATTGTTTTACAATATCTAAGCAAAGCAGATCACACAAACTAAAGAACACTCAGAAATCATATATCTCGACAAAAACAGAATTAAAACCAATCACACTGAAAAAGTGTTGGATAGAAAAAGATGGGAAATAGGGGGTTCCCAAACCCTTTGGGAAAAGGATATCGGTATTCGCATGCAGGAAGGTTGATGGATTGTTATGAGCCAACTCAGCTTGTCGCCAAAACCGCATCAGTGGTTATGAAAACGAGATGAACGCGAAACATTTCCAAGAATAGATGGCAAGCACGGTTATTTCCAAACATACTCAAAGCTGGGGATCCCTATAGAAGAGTCCATTATCATATAGTAATGCAAGGTATCATAGCATCAAAGCTGAGAAACTCCAACGTCCGATAGGGAAAAAAATCAGAAATGCGAAGAATGGCTGAAAAGCCTGCGTAAAAGGAGATATAGTCCGCCGGGGAGCCACAGTCCAGGCTCCTAGACGACAACGGAATTAAAGCGTGAAACTAAATATTTGCATGAAGAGTCAATGAATCGAGTGCCCTATACATCGTTGTAGGTGAACTGTGAGTCCGACGGACAATCTTTCGCACACGGCCAACTGTACTTCCTCACAAAAGAAATCTTCCAGATAGAAAAAACTATATCTTTTTAATCCTTGAAGAGACCATCTACCTTGTGTACATTTAAACACAAATTAACTGATTTCAAATTACTACTATACTAATTTCTCCACCTTATTTTACAAAGTTCCCCAACATATCCCAGAGGTGGGAACCCAAAAATTCTGATTCAGCTACCCTTCAATTATAGAAAAACTTCTTCAAACCGTCAAAACTTCGAGAGTAGAATTCTCATTAGTACCCTGAGAACAGGTGAAAGGATTGTGCAGTACTGGAAGAAATAACAGAATATTGAAAAACAAAATAGAATCACTTTGACAAAACCTTAAAACCAAAGAATATTGGGCATCAAAAAGCCGCAATGGACCAGTTTCTCTGATGTCTCTGCTGCAAGCTCCCTGCCTGCCATATGGTCCCATTTTGATGCCACCCAATCTTGGCGGATTGTAACATGTTTTCCGAAAAAAAATTGTGTGAGATGCAATGTTACAAACACATGGACTTCAGCAAGAATTGATAGCACTCCACCAGCATCCTGTTGTAGCTCAATTTCTAGGTGTATACTTGGTGTAAGGACTGGATGATGAAAGCACTCAACCAAGCCTATACGGATAAAGCGTACAAACCCAATTCAACTCTACGCGTGTGCATATATCAAGTATTTGTTCAGGAATTACACGAAGGAGTAACCAATATCTACGGCTTCCCGGTAAAACACTTGATTGCATCCGTCTTTTAACCCAAACTTCATCAGAGGGTTGCCGTCATTGATTAACAAACCAAAATTGGGATGCTGTCTTGAGTGGAATACCACAAGGGTACAGTATTGGGCCATGCACCTTCCCACTTCATGATGACCATCTCCAATGACATCAATTCCATTGCGAGAATATTTGCAAACGGGCTGCATCATACACAGAAACACCAACAACACAAACATGAAGCGGAAATAGACCTCGACAGACTTGCTCCCTAGGCGTGATCTTTGAGGGCCGGCTAGGGGCCGACCAGGTAACCTTGTCAATCAAGTAGTCTTCTATTGATGACTGATGACATCATCCAAACACCAGGTTCCCGATTCGCCATAACGATCGGCGGTACTCCTTTACAACTAATTGGTTTATGTCGCACGGTCACATCGCAGTTGCCCACAACATTACAATCGAATACAACTAGTTACAACTACCAGTACCAGGGAAGGTGGGAATATTCGCACCTTCCCTGCAACTACAGAAGTAGCTCATATCGTAACATTTTAGCAGATATAGGCCTATACATAGGACTTGGGGTTATTCTACAAAATTCGCTTAGCCGTCAAGTCCGGCCATTTATCTGCCATGGGCCCGGGGACATTTTATTTTTAATCAAGAAATAAGTGAGTTTTAGGCCTATATATAGAAAATTGTAAATTTCAGTTTCAAAATTAAGTATTAATCATTAAAAAAAAATTCTACCTTTCCATATTAATGGTAAATTGGTGTTCTGTATAGACCAGTTAACAGCAATGTTTGTAAACATGTTAGGGCCTGGTATCTTGAAATAGGTCGGCCTGACTGTACACACTGGGCAATTGTATCTGTTATAGTTTTAATACTATGGGCCATAACGATTCGCAGGAATGGATTTGCAGGCAACAAAAGAAGTGACGTAGGATGTTAACTGGTCTATAGCTGCAAGCTTTACAACTTGGCAAAACAATCTATCAACGTTTGTCATTGATCTGTACATAGCTCCATTCATCGCGATGTGATCGGCCAAGCATTGGTCATCGAGTATGATGTATGATTTTTTTTTTTTGGTTACAAAATTCTTAATGATTTAGGGCCCAGTTCTTTCATCTCTTTCATTCATCGTAGTTCTTTGGATAATTCAAGGCTTTTACACAGAATTGCTAGAAGTAGTAACTCTTTCTATAATTCTATGTTTGTCTCACTTCCACGTCTGTGGAACGAGATTCCGTAAACATTGCATTTGGCTCAAAATGGGGGCAACTTTAGGACTGGTTGTAAGGAAATTTTACTTTGACTTCACAACTTGAGGGTTCTGCTTACCACCACAAGATGAAAGTATTTTTGTATGTGATTAACTCTTAAATAATTAGCTATTAGTAATATTGCATATTTTATTTTAAATTCTACTATTGTTTAAATACGGTACTGCTTATTTTTACATGTATGTTTGCATTATGTCTGCATTCAATGTTGTTCTTCAAGCACGATTAGACACATTTTTGAAGGGCTGCACCCCCAATTTTTTTCAAAAATTTGGAGATTTTTACCCGGTTGCATTGGGAACTGCTAGAGTAAACTATACCTGTGAATGTTAAGGCTCGAAAATGTCTATGTGTCACATCACAAACGAAGGAATTTATTGTACTAGAATAATTATTATCGGATCCCCGATAGTAATTTCAACGCGATGATGGAGGGAGGAGAAACAGGCCCAACCCTTTCTACCCCTCCCCCTTCCAATTGTGAAATAGCCGGGAAATAGCGGCCATGTAAGGGTCTACGCTCATCCATTAGTTGTTTGAATAGTTAGGGCAGTCAATTAGAGTTATTTCTATAGATGGGTGGCCACTATTTCAGCATGGTACGGGGGGGGGGACATAATAGTAGTAGTTCCAGCTCTGGCCCGTTAAGTCCAATCTGGCATCCCAATTCTTTAATTACAATAATCTCTTATTTTGGATAAATTACGCTTTTTTTTAGCATCTCATTCGCAGGTTATAGTTTCCTAGGACAATCACCAACGTAACTATGCAAAAAAATATCAAATTTTGAAAATTGTGGGAGCTCTTCAAAAAATGTGCCAATATACTTTAATAGGAAAAAGTGTTGCACTTAAAGCTGGGTATTTTTTTCAGCCCATTCATTTTTCCAGGTACTTGATAATATTGTATTTTTATTTTTGCATGTGCAGCACACCATTGTTTTGCAAGTAATTCAAATAAAGATTATTATATATGGTCATCGGAGATTAACTGTGGTCAACAAAAGAAGACTACTTGATTGACAAGGTTTACTGGTCGGCCCCTAGCCGCTTTTGTAATGGGTATGAATTTATTGCCTTATGAAGTGTTCTAGGGCACCGTCTATAGACATGTGGAACTGTATTTTGTGAAAATTTTAATATAACAATTGTCTTGAACCAAGGTTGTTCTAACCAAAATTGTATGAGGGATTCCAAAAATCATGAGTGTCATTTTTTAAAATGTGTTCTTGGATTGAATTCTCGGGGGGGCAAATTTACACTGGTTTATACAGGGCAAAATAAAAAGGGGCAAAATGTGTTTTAAAGTATACTATCATGATGTTCAGTGACCTTTCAAGGATTACAGAAAGGTATGTTTGCCCTACTGAGAGTTATAGTACCAGAGTTACAAGGTAAAACGGGTCAGGTCACACTGGGGGTTAAATTTTCCGATTCATCGGTTGTTTAAAAATGGTGCCAAATGTTCGTCTTAACTGTAACAAAGCCGAAAATATAATGGTCGCGTGTTATTGACGTTTTGATAATAATAAAGCGGGCAAATATGGCCGTGGTCCACAGGGGTCTATGGGAGACCATAGGCAATCTCTAAAAGTCCCCCACTTTGAAAGCGTTGAACACAGATATCTATATTCATTTTTCTTATTCAGTGTGACCCAATGAACGATTTTAAAACACCCAGTTTCAACAAATCGGACCTCTATAAAGAATGACCTTGAACTTTCTTTAGCCTTGTACTAAAACAATAGGTCATAAATATGGCAAACTTTAACCTTTTAGAAACCTTCCTTATGAGCAGCCGAACAGACTGGTATCAATTTTAAAATCAGTTAACACTTTATGTGTACATGTACAAAAACGCGATTTGTTAAAAAAAAAAACCCAAGAAAACATTTGAAAAAATGACCACCATTGATTTTCAGATTCTCCATAGAAATTCTGTATTGGAAAAAAAATGGTGCCAAAAATTGTCTATGAAAAAAACTA
Source organism: Ophioderma brevispina (assembly GCA_023653785.1). NCBI lineage: Eukaryota > Metazoa > Echinodermata > Ophiuroidea > Amphilepidida > Ophiodermatidae > Ophioderma > Ophioderma brevispina. The sequence goes on from JAMKCH010015627.1 coordinate 5,722, forward strand.
AACCAAAAACATCATACATTTCCCCAGGTACTATACTTGGTGCCGATGAAACCACAGAGTAGGAAGTGAATATGTATGTGTGGACAATTAAAACTAGTTGGCATGGTCTTACAAAACTTGAGGCAAATGTGTGGGTTGGCAAGATGAGGTCCTTGTTGACACAGATCGCGCTTTGGACTTTTTTCTTGTTCAAACATCCTGATTTACAACTGGAAGGAGAGTGCGCCACAGCACAAGGAATCTGCTGTTTGTGTGAACAAGTTTGGCCTTATGACTAAGGACCAAACAAAAACCTATGGAAATAATCCCTTGGACAGTTGTAGTCAGGCTACAGACATGTGACCTTGTTATAACAGGTTTTTCAGTGGTTTTTAGACCAGTTTTCCTGCTGAATCTGATCCGATGGGATGCCAGATGAAAAAACCTTGAGCATTTTCGAAGAAACGCCAAAAAATCAAAATGGCACCAAAACACTAAAAAAAACTCATATGTTAATTACTAAAAGTGGTATTTTTTGCCTGTCCAGTCAAAACAAACATTGTGACCAATTAAAACGTGCATTCTTACCCACCCTAATTAAGAGCATTTTCTCACCCAAAATGGCCACAATAAACAAGCATCCGATATTTATTACGTTGACCGTAGTTAGATAGAATGGTAACATGATAATATATATATATATATACCAAGGCTTTAGCAATCAACCAATAATAGATTTCAACAATTTGCTAATCAATCAATCACTCAACATTCAAGAGGCTCAAAATGGCAAAATTCATTAACGTAAAGGCAAAACAGCTGCAATGTTTCGTGTATATCACTATCACTGCTTCAGAGCAAATTTAAATTAAACAATCAAAGTGATGATATATGCAAGATGGAATAAAAGATACGGTGTTCAATATGGCTGCAAATGTAAATCGATGTAGGATTAAGATATAATATTTTGTGTTTTTTAGTCTGTGCGGAGTATTCACAGCCTGAAAAAAAACAACCTACTTAGTTAGTAAGGCTATCTTAAGTGTCAATGAATAGTGATTCATCACACACTACCACCACACCCCCCACCCCCCCAAACCACCCCCCCCCCCCCCCCCCCCCCATGGATGCTAATGGACGCCTAAAAACCTACAAAACCAAAGATTCATATCTCTCTCCGACTTACTAGTTGATCGGATTTGTCGCGCCCTAGCTTAGTAAGCTGCAATTTCCATCCAATTTGGATACCATTTTGGATGCATCCTTACACTGTATCGATTCCTCTGATTACCTATTAATGATGGGTACAGTGATTATGATTGACGTAACAGGGAGATACATCAAACATTGCAGTAGAGAGAGTACTAGGTTGGACACAGCTATCAATTATAGCCATCTTACAGTATCGGAAGCCATCTTTGGAGCCTAAATGACGGACGTAATTATCACATTTTTTAAACCCCACACCATGTCCTCTACTGATGTTAATTTTTTAAAAATTTCTTGACTGCAACAACCAACCACACCCCACCCCCCCCGGATCCGATACTAACACCCTTACCCACCCCCCCCCCCACCCCCCCCCCCCTCCCCCAGTTGCACCAGTCCACACCAGACAACACTAAGATCACGTCAGACATTTTGTTATTGGCGGCCATATTTGAATCTGATTGATTACATGGTTACAGAATCCTATGTTAATTGCGTCAAAGGATTGTTTAAACGGAGAACAGGATGGAAAAACACAACTTTTGAGTGACAAGAGATCTGAATGTTTTGTCATTTGGTTGCCCTTTTGATTTTTTGCGTTTTTTCACAAAAATGCTAGGGTTGCTCGTCTGGCAACGGGATTCAGAATCAGCATAAACAAAGGCGGTTTTCTCGAACCCCCAAGGTTCTCGCCTCGCTTTCGCGCATAGTCTGTAAGACAAAAAGGAGCAGCAGGGCCAGATTGCAATTGTATGAATACAGGGTATTCCAAAAAAAGTTGTGCAAGCAGGATGCAGTGGAGGATTGCAGATATCTCCCTCCCAACACCCCACCCCCTCACAGACACCCCACCCCCTCCACCAACACACCCACATACCCCACCCCTCCCCAACACCTGCAATACCCCACCCCTCCCAACACGCCCGCAATACCCCATCCTCCCCAACACCCCGCATAACCCAACCTCCCAACACCCGCACAAGACCCACCCAGCAACACCCCACCCCTCGCTAACACCCCACACCCCTCACCACACACCCCGCAAACCCCCCACACCCTCCTCTGCAACACCTACCCCCTCCCCAACACCCCGCAACACCCCACCACCTCCCCAACCAACCCCAACAACACCCCACACCCTCCCCAAACACCCCGCAACACCCACCCCACCCAATCCACCCCGCAGCACCCCACCCACCTCCCCAACACCCCGCAACACCCACACCCCCTCCCAATACTCGCAGCACCCCACCCCCTCCCCAACACCAGCAACACCACAACCCCCCTCCAACATCCCACAGCTCCCCACCCCCTCCCCAACACCCAGCAACACCCCACCCCTCACCCCAACACCCCACAGCACCCCACCCCCTCCCAAACAAACCACAACAACACAACACCCCACCCCCTCCCAAACCCCCGAAAACACCACAACCCCCTACCCAACCCACCCGCCACAGGCACCCCACCCCCCTCCCGAAGCCCCGCAGCACCCCACCCCTCCCCAACACCCCCGCAACACAACCCCCTCCCCAACACCCTGCAAGTACCCACAACCCCCTCCCAACACACCCAACACCCCAAAACACCCACTCACATCCCCAAAACACCCGCAACACCCTACACCTCCCCCTACCCCTCCCCAAAACCATGCAACACCCCACCTCCCTAACACCCCTGCCCAAACACCCCCACCCCCTACCAAAACCCTGCAACACCCCACCACCTCCCAACACCCAGCAACACCCCACCCCTCCCCCAACACCCACAGCACACCACCCCTCACCAACACCCTGCAGCACCCCACCCCTTCCCCAACCCCCGCAACACCACCAAACCAGCTCCCCAACACACGCCGCACCCACCCCCTCCCAAAACCCCGCAGCCACCCACCCCTCCCAACACCCCGAAACACAACAACCCCCTCCCCAAAACCCTGCACGTGCAATACCCTACCCCATCCCAACACCCTGCAACATACCAACCCCTCCCCAACACCCATCCCAAACACCCCGCAAACATCCACAAAAAACACCCGCAAAAAAACCCTACCCTCCACAACATCCCGCAACACCCCACCCAGCAAACACCCTATTCCCCTCCCCACACATAACACAACACCCCACCCCCCCCCCACCCGCAGCACCCACCCCCTCCCCAACAACCTCACCCATCCCCAACACCCCCGCCAGCCCCACCCTCCCCAACACCCCGCAGCACAACACCCCCTCCCCCAACACCCCGTGAAAACCCACCTCCAAACACGCCGCATACCCCACCCCTCCCCAACACCCCGCAAACCCCACCCCTCCCCAACCAACCCCGCAATACCCCCTCGCAACACCACACCCCTCGCTAACACACCCGCCCCCTACCCCCTCCCCAAAACCACGAACAACCCACAAACCCCGCAACACCCCACCACCTCTGCAACACCCCACCCCCCTCCGCAACACCCCACCCAAGAGAACTAACCCCCCGCAACTAACCCCCCGCAATTACGCATATTAATTAGATCAAGGCATCACCAAAATGAAAGTGCCCCTTTAATGCCCAACATGAACTTGACTAACTATGATTTACACAAAAGACAGTCTTTCATGTAGCAAAGGAAATTTTTGCCTACCGATGTACCGTTTCAACGAGATTACAGCCATATGCATATTTAATAGCTTCATTGCATACCTAAGCCGACAAATACAATACTTTCAAATGGGCAAAAAAGGATGCGCACCAATACAGGCCATGCAGTGAAGGAATTGTGTGTATCCGAGTACCGTTTCAAAAATATAGCATTACGCAGATTGATGCATATAATTAGGTCATTTGCATACCTAATTAACCCCCAAAATACGCCCAAAAATCTAAGGCAGGGTCAAGAAACTCTTCAACCCGCGGCCTTAAGGAACTCTAGATAACTATACACAAGCTTTTTTTTCTTAAATTATGCAAATAGACACTTAATTAGCATCTTACGCTCAACCAAATGCCACTTGAACCCAATTATTGATTCACCCAAAAAGATGCATGGCATCATTAGTATTCTTTCATGCAGCGAAGGAATTTGCCGATCCGATTACGGTTTCAGGATCACTAATTACGATATTTAATAGTCCTATTGCATACCTAAGCCGCATGTTAACCATCACACCGTTCCAAATTGCAAAAAGATGCGCACCGTTGCTAGGCTTTAATGCAGTGAAGGAATTTTCGTATCCGGTAATGTTTCAAATTATAGCAATTATGCTGATTTTTGCATATTAATGAGCTCACTTGCATATTTAATGTGCCCGAACCGAAATACGCCCGAAATCTAATCAGTTCGAGAAACTCTCCAGCCCGCTCCCTTCCACCAAGTTACATATCATACGCCTTACGGAAAACTCCAGAAAACTTGTACACCAGCCTTGCGTGAAAATTATCGTTCATTAGGCAACATCCGATACTTATTTGCATATTTTACGCCCAAATCTAATCAGTCGAGAACTCTGGCCCGGTTCTTTCCACAAGTTACATAATCTAGCCTTACGGAAACCCAGATAAATCGTACACAATCCCATGAACACGGACGCAGGCAGACAGACAGGCATGACAGACAGGACAGACGGAGGCACGGACAGACAAGACAGACGGACAGACAGAAGACAGGACAGGACAGAAGAGACAAAGTGATACAAGTCTTCTGCACGAACAAAGTTCAGGCGAGACAAAAACTGGTCTAAAAACCGTTGAAAAACATATCTAATACAAAAGGTGGACCTTAGGTCTCAATGAATCTGTAGACTGGAATATTGGTTTTCTTTGTCCAGGTAAGTTTGCCAATTGTTTTTTTTTAAAAAAAACTTAAGTTAACATTTAAAGTTGTACTTGAAATTAAAAAAAATGTGTGTGTGTGGCGCGCGCCTGCTTGCGTGCATGTGCATGGAGGGGTACAATAAAGACATCCATGTGGCGCGTTCGTCTTCGTCGCAGGTATGAACGAAGTGGCAGACGAAAAGCAACTCGAGATTGATCGGCAACTTTACATTGACCAACGAAAAAAAAACAGATGGTCAACAACTGGTGATTGACAATGCTAAGAAGGATTACTATAGGGAAGAACTTACCAAGCAATATAAGACAATTTCAATGACAGGTAATCCCTTTTGAACAACAACAAACAAAATTCCTTCCTGCCTACGACTAGGATAGAAACTTAATAATGACTTTGGGAACTTCTTTAGAGAGAGAAAGTGACAAGATCTTAAGCAGTAATCAGATAAGGGGGGGGGGGGGGGGGTATTTTTTTAGGGGGGGTGGGGGGGGGGGGGGGGGGGAATTGGAGGTGACACAACTACAAGCCAAATTCTGTCTCCTGGCGACCCCATAAAATGTAGTTTCCAGGAGTTTAATCCTTTGAGTGAGGACTGCTAGATGTCATTCGCAAATCACCTGCAAAATCGTGGTAGTTGACCCTGTGCCCACGTGGTTCATAAAAAACATGCTGACATGTTTGCTCCAATGTTATCACGCATAGTCAATGATACTCTCCAGCACTGAATTTCCCTACCTCGCGAAGCAGGCCAAATAATCACTGCCCAATAATAAAGGGGGGAAACCAATCCTTAGCCCAACCAACTACAGAAACTCGACCTGTTAAAATATACCTTTCCTCTCCAAAGTCATCGAGAAAAATGGCAACAGTCAAGAACATCACCGACTACATAGCCAGCGAGAACCTTGGTGAACCCTTACAATCAGCATATAGGTTTTCTCGACAGTACTGAATCAGCAATGTAAAAGTCAAGGAGGACATAATGCAGGATTTTATTTCTCAACGAAGAGGTTGTTGTATTCTGGTTTTCTCGATCTGAGTGCAGCCTGATACTGTCAGCCATCCATTTGCTTGATCGCCTTTCCAACAACTTTGGCATCACAGGGACTGCACTCAGATGGTACAAATCATATCTGTCAGGCGAACTACTCGTACTTGCCATTAACGGGAATCTTCTCGGACGTTCAAATTCTGGACTATGGATTAACCAAGGGGTCCATGTGGGCCATCAGTCTTATATTATATTCCATTCATAATACGGTCAACTAATCAGACACCCATACGTTGCAATATCACATTTATGCCGATGAAATCCAACTGGTATGGTACCTTTTGAACTGACGGGACTACAATCCATAAACGGTTGCACTTTCACGTCTTAAATCAGCATCTCAGACCACAAAAGCTGGAGACATCTAAGAATATGTTGAAATTAAATGAAGAAAACCGATGTTTATAGATGCCCCAGACTCATCTGAGTGCAACATACCTCATGTTACTATCCGGGTTGGTGACATCGAAATTCACCCTTCTAACAGTATTCGCATTGGGAGTTATGTTTTGACACTTCTCTGGACAGTGTCCATCAGTTGGCATCATTATGTAGCAACTTGAACTTTCATCTGAGAAATCTACCCGCATCCGCAAATTTCTTGACTTTGACACCTGTCACCTGATTGGTTTGTGCCATTATTTTATCAAGACTCGACCTATGGCAACATGCTTCTCATAGGTTCCAACGTTAAAGATCCTTCCAACGTTGCAGCGTGTGTGCAGAACTGGGCTGCTAAGTTGATCTGCTTGTGTTGGAAAATTTGACCATGCATTCCTTGTCGACGACAACTACAATGGCTGACGATTAGAGAGAGAAAACTTTCCAAGACTCTGTATTGTTTTTAAGTGTCTCTCTGGAACAAGCAACTGCTATCTTATGTCATGGCTATCTCTCTATCGACCAGCAGGGATGCAAGTCTTCCGGAAAAAAAAATCGGCATCAGATGCCACGTTCTTGCAGAACTTCACCTATCAAAGGACTCACATTGGCTCAAGACCGGACTTTCTCTTTGTGCTCCCACATCTGGGAATAATCTTAACAGGAATTTAGAGAATGTGACTCATTAACAAAGTTTAAGAAGGGTTTGAAAAACTAATTTATACCCAAGTGACATGTAACCTCTATTGTTCATTCTGTGGTGTTTATTTCTTATTGTTTCCATCGCTCAGCGCTGCGATATCGATGTCGTAGAGCTTATAAATGCCCATGTGTATGTATGTAGGGGGTTTGCTTTATGACCAATGACCAGACAAAGAAATTCTTTTGAACATGTTTTTTTTATTTGTGTTGAAAAAAATGTATGGCATAGTAAGTTTTTCCATGTATTGTATGTACACAAAGATGTTGTGTGTGACACAGGTCTTCCTTATTTAACTAAAATTAGGTTTTTAATATTGGTCAATAAACACAATGGGACAATAACACAAAGTACTCATATGACAGATGTTCATTTAATTATTCACCCACTTTTTTTACATAAAATGTAACATTATTCCTTTCTCAAAATAACCACTACCACACATCTTGCCTAAAGTTGACATCAGTTTACATTTTGTTTATATAATGGGCAAGTGTTTTCAGCTGGCTTTCCAAAAATTAACCAGGACTCTTTGAAAGCTGTTTATACCAATTAGTCTTTACAAAAAAATAAAAAGGACAAAGAGAATCCACGGATCTTTAGTGTTGCCTGATGTAAAATGACCTTGACATTGGACCTGGGTGTGACCTTATTAATATACGAAATTTTCTAATATTTACCAATGACCCAAGTGCAAAAGGATTGTCAACTGGCACCAAAACTTTCGCGTTACTGTAACATCAGCCAGAGGACAGGTGGGTGAGAGGCCAGACAAAATGAGCCATCTCAATTAGTGTATCCACATTATTCATGCAACACAAAAGCAAAGAACATTTAATGGATATTTAATAACATTTTAAACTCAAACAGCGGGTCAACCAACGGAGTCACTCTACTGGACTGGCCATTTATTTTCTGCCTTCACAAACTCACAATGCATGTTTAAAGGTCTATGGCCCGATCGCTAATAGCCTCCAGAACCCCAGATTTTACCGGAAGTGGTCAAAATTTTTGTATCAGAAGAAAGCTACTATTTTTCTCATTACCTGTGACTCTTCGCGCTAAAGGAAGTTTGGTTTGGAAGTTACAAAGAAAAAGGTACTCTAGTTGGTCGCCCCATATTAGGTTTACACAGTACTCTATGGGGCTTATAAAATCACATCAAAACGGATGAAATACGGCGAGAAACTTACAGATGGGCTTTTGGGTAGGCCACTCTATCAAGATGAAAGCTTATATACTTAATTTGGACCATTCCCCTTTAAATGATGCATATGATAGGAAACACACTACTGCACATGCTTTTTCTTGTTGATTTGACTACTGCAGTGATAAAGGTGGGCAACTTTATCGAAACTGGACATCAAAATTTAGATTTTTCTGACATAAGGCAGGCCCAACAAATGTTTTCTTAGACATTATGAAAACCCCCAAATTTGTCGACCACACTAATTCACACACTTCCTATCGGCCAAATTTGGTCCACATTTGTGCTTCTTTAATCTTACGAACTAGAGTGATTCAATCAAAATTGGGCAGTATCCTTCTGCATGAGGGAGGCCACATCATTTGAAAAATTGGACCATAATAACTCAAAAATTTGTACTTGGTGTTTTGTGGATACAGCATTTGAAACAAGCCGTTCTTGAAACACTGGTGCTGCCTGCTTTCAAGATCCACCTTTCCTTCAAAAGTTGACCTCTAATGACCTTTCACCTGGATTTGGTGGCACTTTGAGTTAAGGTGGTCCATGCACAAAACTCTAACACACACCCACACAAACAGACATAAGAATTTGGCGTAGCATGTGGCTCCTGCAAATCCTTGCGGGCGACAAGAAGAGAAGATATCAGTAGCTTCCCACAATGCATTGCTTCCAATGGCGGTTTTTGACAGGTAGTCATGTGAAATTGTTAGAGATGAAACCTTCTTAAATGCAAGTTGTGATCAGTCATGTCAAGTTAGCCACCTGGTTCATTCTCTAACGATTTCACAGTACATGTACAAAAACCTCCATTGAAAGCAATGCATTGTGGGAGCTACTGAAATCTTCTATTGGCGACCAAGAATCAGACCATGATGAAGTTAACACCTTAACTTCTTATTTACATTAAGTGCAGTACATTTTTTAAGTTGTTTGTGGTTGTACATCACTTTCTATGAAAAAACACAGTTTGCCTTTATGTGAATACAATTACAAATAATAAAACATAGTAGATGTTATTACAAGTATTTGAAATTCATACATATTACATATTACAGTATTGAATACCACTGTCCATAAGATATACAGTATTTACAATGTCTTTATTAAAGACACTCACCATTCTTTTTTTTACAATTGTGAGAAAGTACTAGATTGGTTAAAATTCATGGTTATATAAAGAAAATGTATTCTTGTGATGCCTTTTTTCACATTCACAAACAATGAAAGTATATGATAAGAAAATTCGGAAATATATTTTAAAAATGACGTTGACCTCATTTAGTTAAACCGAAAACGAGGCTTATCCATGGATCATTGTCAAGTTTCATCAAAATACACCAAAGCATATGAAATGTGTGCTGCAAATAATCAATTAGCTCAAAGGACCTTTGAACTCAAGTTCAAAGATTTGAAAAGAACCCTTCTGCCCATGGTCACACCAAAATCCATTAAATTCTATCTGTGAACAATATTAACAACTAGGAGTCTTCCCGATTTGATCTTCCTGTATACTTAAAGGCAATATTGACATTGTTTTGAAAAGCACCCTCAATGTTTCAAAAATTTGAGATTCTTACACGGTTGCATTGGTAACGGGTAGTAAACTTACCTGTGAATGTTCCGTCTTGTGTCACCAAACGAAGAATTTTGTAATTAGAATAATATCGGAATCCCGACGTAATAATTCAATGGTGCTGGAAACGGCCTTCCAATGTGAAATAGCCGGGAAATGGCATCATGTCATATATACGCTCATCCCATTAGTGTTTTATGGTTAGCATGGTTCAGGCAAGTCAAGTTAGAGGTTATTTTCCTGAGGTGCACTCTTTATAATGGACAGACATAAAAGTAGCATTTCCAGCTCCGCCTGTTAAGTCCAATCTGGGATCCCATTTTAATTACAAATCGCTTATTTTATGATAAATACGCCCTTTTTAGCATTCTCGTTTGCAGGTCAGTTCATAGAAATTACAACATACTCTGCCAAATATCCCAATTTGAAAATTGGGGGCCCTCTTCAAAAAGTGCTATATGCTTAACACCATAGACGGATAGATCAAGAGTAATTGCCTACATCACATCACAGCAGCACCATTGCTGATGACACTGTCGAGCTAGCAAAAATAAATATATTCCAGCTGAGCGTAAAAAAATGCTATAACGGCAAGAACCACAAAATCCAAACATAACGTCACTACGTACTGTAAAGTCGAGACACCGTGAAGAAGTTTGTTAGTGCAATAGCTACCTTTTGTAACTAAGTTTGTCATTAAAGGTGCAACGAGAGATTTTGAGGCACTCAAATATTTTGTCATAAAATATAAATTTCATATAGATTAGACACTCAATAGATTTCTTACCATGTGTTTGGCTACAGAAGTGTCTTATAATAATTGCTTATTTTCAATGTAAACATAGGCTGAGTTTCGTATTTGCTCCTATACGAAATTAGAAATTTCACAATTTTTTGTACCAAGAAAACAGTCCAGCTTAATCCGTTCAATGAGGATATTTTTGATGGAAAAAAATCAGTACTTTAGTTTTTTTCATGACACTTCCTGAATATGTGAAATCATCTCCATTGGCACCTTTTAAAAAAGTGTGCCATTTAAACCCTTGTAGGTTCTTTTTAGGATTACAAATTTAATGCATAAGTCAGCGGTTTTGGTGAGGCTTTGGCATATGACCACAGGAATTCATAGAATTTGCCACGTTAAAGATATACTATCATATTTTCATATATAAGTTGTTTTATGAATCAAAATATTAAATTACAAATTTCAGAGTAAATCAAATCTGCACATTGGATTAAGGGCGTTCATTCTGAAATGTTCCTTGTGTCTCTTTAAACCTCAAGGATTTTTTTTAAAAGCCACAATCAGACATTCAGTTTCCAATGTTGCTCTTAACTGGTAGTATTGCACCCGCAGTAAAATTATTACTGTTGTGCTATGTCGAGTCTTGCTTTATGGCACACACCAAATCTTGCTTTACGGTAACACTTTATAGTTACCTGTCAGGTCAGGTTCTCTTTGAGGGCCTGCTACTGGTATCCTGATTACAAGTACTACATGTCCTGGGCCGGGTTGTCGGCAGTTAAACCTGTTACCCCGTCGGGTTTCTAAGGAAATCCGTTGATGAGGGTAGCTGGTTACCCTGGTAGAACTAAAAGAAGATCTACCTACAATGGTGTCAGAAAAGGCAGCCGTCAATTATCTTTTGCACCAATATAAATCCTCATTGGGGCATATTGCTGTGAATGCAAGGATAATCCGGCCACCCCCGTTAGCCGGGGGGGGGGGGGGGGGTTGGATTTAACTTTGGTTTACCTACCTACCTACCTTGAAATGGCAACATTTTGCAATTACTCTGACATGTTGCAAATTTCTTCAACAAAATTTGGACTTGCTCCAGACCTCCCCCGGGGGGGGGGGGGGGTTGGATTTAACTTTGGTTTACCTACCTACCTACCTTGGACATGGCAAACATTTTGCAATTACTCTGACATGTTGCAAATTTCTTCAACAAAATTTGGACTTGCTCCAGACCTCCTCCAGGCAATTACAGAGTCCTGGCCCTGCTCATCCAAACTTCAATTTCTATTGCCTTTTGCACAAAATCTATTCCACAAGTCTGTTACATATATCCTCACACATCAGTATTGCTGCATGTGAGGTGAATCCGGCCACTCCCATTTAGCGTGGACAAAACCTGATTGAAATCTTTGGTTTAATTAACTAACTGTTACATACACTTTGACGTGTTTCCTTGCACAGTGTAAAATTTAGTGGGATTCAAACGGACAGATTAAAGACTACAAGCCAGTGATCTACTCACTCAGCAAGTGATATGCTGCATTATGGAGCAAGTTTAGAATTTGGTAAATACTGGAGGAAAAAGTGGGAGCCCAAAAATTTGACAGAAATTGTGTATGAAGAATTGTTTTCCACTTAAAGGTCCCAGGAAATGAGATGATAAACCTATTCCAAATCTTTGTGGGACATTCCATTGCAATAAACAGGGCCAGAAAAAAGAACACACCACAAGTGAAATCATTTGTTGAACTATTGATTATCAGTCAGTGTCATGAATGGATTCACACCAGTCACCTGGAATTTTCTATTATTCTCTGAAAATCAATAGTACCCCAAATGATGTCATCACCAACCCAAATATTGAATGCTTTCTGATCCCTCCTTGTAGACTTGATACAAACACATCAATTCTATTTGCATTTCCCCTGGGACCTTTTAAGTGCTTCACATACATTCCCATGCACACACAAATCTCAGGAAATCCAGACTTCAAGGAAAATTTTGGTTACGTTTTCTTTACTTTTGACGAAATCGCTGCACCTCTGCACATTAAGTTTGAGCCATGGCACCCCCTCGTCCCCGTCTGAAGAGTTTGCTGGCTATCAGCTGAACCACTGAAAAAAAATACAAAACGAGTAGTCAGTAGCATTACATAGCGACAAGCGGTTAAAATTTTGATAAATTGTGATATTTGACATATTGGTTTTTAAAATATCCTTTTCAAGTATATCAAGTCCCAAATCTCAAAATAATTTGCAATTGCTAAGAAAATTGAAATTTTGTTCTTGCATTTACATGATGACATACACACTATATCAGTTACTAGGTTTAGAAAACCGGTGCATGCTTATGCAGATGCAGTGACGCAGTGACGAAGTCCACTTGATCACTCTCGGTCACATTCCTTAACACAACTGGGCATGGGCGCTCTCACTGTATTACCGCATCTGCATATTAGCATGTACCCATTTTTCTAAAACTCATATGTGATATCATTATATATACAAAATGGAATTGTGAACATCAGTTTTCGTGTTTTTACTAGTATTATGTATGAATACATTACATACTGAAGTATGGTGTATACCACACCTTTAATCATTATTACTAAAGTCAAGGCAAAATGATACCAGAGAAAATTATTTTATTTACAAAAAACATACCTTTGAAATCCTATTTAAGCAATTTTAAAAGACTACAATGCCATCTTTACAATAAAAATATATGAGGAACTCCATTCACAGTACATCAAATCCAACAAATCTACTGATTAAACATTTTGAAAATATTTTAACAATGACCCCAACTGACCCCTAAATGAACTGTGACCTCATTTAAGTTAACATCATTGATGAACCCCTACCAAAGGGTTATACATTTAAGTTTCGTTAAAGGTCCATGGCCCGATCGATAATAAGCCTTGTCCAAAGAACCCCTTAACTTTACAGAAAGCTACTGTTTTTCTAATTACCCTGTGAAATCTCAGAGCTAAATGATTTGATTAGGATGTTATGAGCAGAAATATGCCCCATTTATATTATATAAAATTATTTTACAGAGTAGTCTAAGGATTTTAGTTCTCACATCACATTGAAATGTTACAGTAAGGGTTACAAGGGTTTTGGGGTCAAGGTCGTTCAATCGAGATGCAGTGGCATACCGAGGCAGTCAATCCAGAGGGGGCAAAATTTCCAAGTTGTCCCGCCAGAGGGGGCAAAATTAGTATGTCGTCCCGGTGAATTGCTTCAATTAAGTCCGAATTTGACCGAAATGTGGTGCGTAGCGCGCGAAACTCGCAAATTTACTTTAATTTGCACAAATTTGGCTGAAATTGGCCAAAATTGCCCGAAAAGAGGTTGAAATGCATATTTTGGTCCATAGCATTCCGCTTTTTCAAGCCAGAGGGGGCAACTTGCCCCCCTTCCCCGGGTCGGTACGCACTGTCAAGATGAAAACTTTACATTTATGTCATTCCCCTTTAAAATCCCTTGAAAAACAAATGTGAGAAGTGTTGCATTTCCCACTTTTACAAAGGTAGAACTTGCTGCTCAAAGTACTTGAATCAGATTTTTTAAAACTCTATAATCACATATTATTTGCGTAAAGTATTGAAAATGCAGTAGGGAGGGAGATTTTTTGCAGATTGTTGCTGAAAATAAACTTTTCTGCCTCATAAACTATACTATGGTGTATTCTTGGTCAGGCAACCTTCCATTGCTTGAAATGGTAAAAAACATAAAAAATTTAACCTCATGCTCTCTTCAATTTTAATGAACTAGAGTTTTGCCATGTATAATCATAAAAGCTTTTCATCACAGAATAATAAATGTAAATACAATGACATTGATTTACTAATTGTGCTATGTTGATTTAAAGACACTATCAGTGATTTGAAAAATATTTGAAATTTGCAGGAATAGCTTCAAAGTGAAGGATAAGTCTGTATAATTCTCATAAGTTACCTTTTTCAGCTGTAGAATTGACAGAAAAGGAAGAAAACGGCAGTGTTCCAAGATACGATTCTCCATTCAATTACGTGTTGTAGTAAGTGTCCGTTCGGACAATAATGACTAAAATCTCCGATCCTGTCCTTATTAGGTTGCTTCTGGTCTTATCATTTGCAGGGTATGTTAGGCTACCTGTACTTGTTACGTACATGCAAAAATCTGATTTTTGATGATTTTTTTTGATTTGCTGATTTAGCAAATCACTGATAGTGCCTTTAAATCTCAGAACAATTTACAGATTTGTTCCAAATTTTGATTACATAGAACAACAGCACTAAGATTTCTCATGCCTCATGAGTTTCTTTTGAAATATATTTGGAATATGTTGTTCACTTATGCTTCAAATTGAGGTTATAATATAGAATAATAATATTCTAAAATAGTCAATTGACAGCCACACCATTTCCCTGAATAACATACCTCGTTATCTGCCCAAGACACCTCTGCATCACTAGCATCAAAATCCAAGTCCTCACCACTTTCTTCCATAGTCTCCATGTCATCTTCATGCCCCGCCTCTAAACCATCTGTAGCCTTCTCCACCTTCTGCATTCCTTCGAGTGCTTTCTTGTTTGTTGGATCAAGACTGTGGATACACAGAGTACACAAGGAGGGTTCCTGATGACTACTCCTTTAATATTCTTAAAGAGACACTGGGCACATTTGAAAAATAGTGCACCCTCAAGATTTTTCAAAATCAATATTTTTGCATGGTTGTAAAGCTTTTATATACAAAAGCCCTCACCGAAATGATTAAGACCAAATCAGCTTCCTTATGGCTAAACAGAACGATTTTGTAATTTAGCGTCACCGGCAACGTTAAATTCAGCAGACGACAAACATGACGTTTAACACAAGAACATGCATGCCGTATGCATGTTTCCCACGCTATGCACACTGTTTGATCGGTCTATAACCTTTGTGGTTTTAATATCAGTGAGTACGAGTCAAAAATATTCATGTAATATACACATTTGTTGATTAAAGTTATGGAAAACTTAAAAGTTGGCCTACGAATTACCTGGATGTCTTTATCCTCATATCAATGTCCCTATCTGTTTTGGGTATGTTATTTTTATGTGTAAAATATATCGCTGTTCTTCCAATGGCCTAGATTATCATTTGAGAGCAAATTGAAGAAATTTCATATTTTGTGAAAATGTGCCAGTGCCGCTTTAAGTTTGGTTGTATTTCTGGCGATTTTGGAGTCCATATGAAACAGTAACTGGCTTGTTTATGTAATATGACAATTGACACAAGTAACGACATTATGGAAAATTCAGTGATCTTTTGTTTTACCATGGTTCTCCAAAGGACCACAAAATAAATGTATGCTGAAAATTCTGATTGATTCCAACACTATTTTATGAATATTTACTACAACAACCCAGTTCTCAAACCACGTCTTGCCCCTCATTGCAATCAGTCAAAGAATGATCCTTCAAAACTTCAACCAAAATGACTGGACATACACAAGCAAGCTCAGGGGCAAGACAAAAATCACTCTAGTTATTCTTTTGGGGTACTTTGTTGATTTAGAGGTAGGCTTGGTGCACCTGCTAAATTCTGGCTTTAAAAAAAATTGATGTCTACCATCAATGCTTGGAATATCCCTTTAAAGGTACTTGTTCCAATCGTCTTTGGGACCCCCCTGATTTACCAGGAAGTAGTATCGATTTGATATCAGATGAAAGGCCGTATTTTTCTCATTGTCGGTCTGAAATTTCAGCTTCAATCCATTTTCTTTCTCAAGATATAGATAAAAACCTCCGTTTTAATGGTTAACCATCAATATTAGCACGGTAGTGAATAGGGCGTTGCACTATGCATTATCACGTCTAGCATCAAAACCGCAAGTTTGTTTCCCACAGTACTTGATGGTCGGTGTGTACAGGTGTCAGGCTCTCTTATCAAGTAGAGAACACGATAGACAAAAATCGGAACAAGCGCCTTTAACAGTCATCATCACTCTAACTTTAAGCTTCAATTCGTGAAATTTGAGTTAGTAAAACCGATATGTAAAATGGTCAATTTTGTATTTTGTTTCTTATTCAAAATTCATAATATCATGTGATAAAGCAAATCAGAGATATTGTGAGATTGGTGGTATGGTTTACATAGAGATAAGGAAGTAATATTTTGATTAGTTACTCAGAGGGCTATCTCGTGTATTGTCCGGGGGGGAGGGACTCAACTTTTTTTGGGTAGGGATGTACGGCCCCGATTTCCAAACTCGCAGGGTTGGGAACTGATTTTTGTCTCTGCCTTAGGAAATGAAATTTTGAGAAATTGCAGGCATTGGAACTGAAATTTGGCCAAAATTTAGCTTATGATGTAAAAAATTATCCCAAAAAGGATCCTTAAAGAGACATGAGATTTCCAGAAAGAAGCGCCCCCAATTTTTCTCAAACCCTGTTTTTTTACATATTTGGAATGCTTACCAATGTAGATCACACCTGAAGTAAATAAGCCGAATACGTCGTCTTTATGTAATAAGATGATGATTTCGTCAATTCAAGCCATGGGGTTTCTATATGGAACGATTACGATAGCAGGCAAACAAGTTCAAAACAAGGTTTGCGGTTTTCTTTTGCACCTGTTTGTCCAATATACCTTCAAAACGTTCTCGGTAGGTGGTCTACAACCAATCCAGTGAAATTTGAGAGAAATTCGTATCCTAAAAATATCTCCTCCTGTCACTTTAAAGGTGCGTGTTCCGATCGTCTTTGGGACCCCCCTGATTTACCCGGAAGTAGTATCGATTTGATATCAGATGAAAGGCCGTATTTTTCTCGTGGTTGTCCTGAAATTTGAGCCCTCAATCCATTTCATTCCCAAGATAAAAACAAAAAAAACGCCGTTTTAGTGGTTAACCATCAATATTAGCAGAATATTGAATAGGGCTTTGCAACAAGCATTATTGCGTCTACCATCAAAACCACAAGTTTGTTTCCCACAGTACTTGATGGTCGGTGTGTACAGGTGTCAGGCTCTCTTATCAAGTAGAGAACACGATAGACAAAAATCGGAACAAGCACCTTTAAACAGTCATCATCAATCGACCTTAAGCATTCCAATTCTTGAATTTGATTAGTAAAATTTTTTTTTTTTTTTTTTTTTTTTTTTTAAATTTGTATCTATTCAAATTCAAGAATACATGTGATAAAGCCACATCAAAGATATTGTGGATCAATTGGGTGGTATGATTTACACAGAGATGTAGGAAGTACTATTTTGATTAGTTACTCAGAGGGCTATCTCGTGTATTGTCCGGGGGGGAGGGACTCAACTTTTTTTGGGTAGGGATGTACGGCCCCGATTTCCAAACTCGCAGGGTTGGGAACTGATTTTTGTCTCTGCCTTAGGAAATGAAATTTTGAGAAATTGCAGGCATTGGAACTGAAATTTGGCCAAAATTTTAGCTTATGATGTAAAAAATTATCCCAAAAAGGATCCTTAAAGAGACATGAGATTTCCAGAAGAAGCGCACCCAATTTTTCTCAAACCCTGTTTTTTTACATATTTGAATGCTTACATTATTAGATCACACCTGAAGTAAATAAGCCGAATACGTCGTCTTTATGTAATAAGATGATGATTTCGTCAAAGTCAAGCATGGTTTTCTATATGGAACGATTACGATAGCAGGCAAACAAGTTCAAAACAAGGTTTGCGGTTTTCTTTTGCACCTGTTTGTCCATATCCTTCAAAACGTTCTCGGTAGGTGGTCTACAACCAATCCAGTGAAATTTGAGAGAAATTCGTATCCTAAAAATATCTCCTCCTGTCACTTTAAAGGTGCGTGTTCCGATCGTCCTTTGGACCCCCCTGATTTACCCGGAAGTAGTATCGATTTGATATCAGATGAAAGGCCGTATTTTTCTCGTGGTTGTCCTGAAATTTGAGCCCTCAAATCCATTTCATTCCCAAGATAAAAACAAAAAAAACGCCGTTTTAGTGGTTAACCATCAATATTAGCAGAATATTGAATAGGGCTTTGCAACAAGCATTATTGCGTCTACCATCAAAACCACAAGTTTGTTTCCCACAGTACTTGATGGGGTGTATGTGCAAGTGCCAGGCTCTCAGGTATCAAGTAGAGAACACAATGCACATAAATTGGAACAAGCACCTTTAAGAACTGAATTATACTTCAAATGGGACCCTTAAAGGTCCATGGACATGCTTTAAAAATACTTATAATACCTCCCAAAAACAGGTTTATTCACAGTATGTATTGGTATCAATGTAAAATCTGCATGAAGCAGTATTTGAGAAACCGTAGATTTGATAAAAATTGGGCATAACATCATGGGTTTCAGACAAGCTTTGAAGAGAATTTCCAAAACGAAAGTGATTATCGCGCTGGCCGTGATGACCCAGAAGTGACGTCAAGCATTTTAGTGATGTAAAAGTATGTTCTAGTTCTTAGAAGCGTGACGAATAAGTTTTATGATGTGCGCGTGTACAGCCGCGTGTGCTGCATAATGGTAAAATACTACGCTGCCTAGGCACGTAATGCACGACGGCACGCGAGCACCCTTTTGTTTGTTTGTTGTTTGTGTGTTTTAGGCGTATGTGCTTAGGGGAAAGCATGAATATCTTGTCTAGGGCCGGGCCTACTATTGAACCTTGATTTCATGTCAAGAAAAATGGCCTAACAAAAAGAAAATCACACGATAGGATCGCCAACGTCTATATTTTTACAAGGCGGTTCTCGAACCACAAAGGTCCCCCGCCCGTCGCGATAGTAAATGGAGGGAAATATAATTTTAAGATCACAGGGAGAATTGTGATGGAAATAAGTGATTCTCAAACCAATGAGGCTGCTGCCATAGCAGTTGCAATTTGACGGTATCAAATGTTGACTACATTGACCATACAACTATTTGTAGTTATTTGACCTTAAATGACCCTACTTGACCTTGAAATGACCTTCACAATTTTTGACCACATCCACAGTTTCCTGACCTACCACATGTTGAGCTAGTTGACCTTGAATAACCCCACGACCTTGAAATGACCTTCAAAATTTTTGGCAATGAATGCTTACTACACCCATCAGTTTTCATGACCATACTACCATGTGTATGGATTTGACCTTGGATGACCCCACGGACCTTGAAAGTACCTTCAAATCTTTTGGCAGTGAATGCTGATACACTCACCAAGTTTCATCATCCTACCACAATTGACAAGGGTTATAGCAATTTTATCCCATTTGACCTGAATGACCCCCGCATGACCTTGAAATGACCTTCAAATTTTTCGGCACTGAATGTTGACCACACCCACCAAGTTTCATCATCCTACCACGAGTGACAAGGGCTATAGCAA